>SJYC01140375.1:0-20388 GCA_006408675.1 Madoqua kirkii
CATTCCTTCTGAGGGATTCCTGCCCGCTGTAGTAGATATAATGGTCATCTGAGTTAAATTCACCCATTCCAGTCCATTTTAGTTTGCTGATTCCTAGAATGTAGATGTACAATGACACACTTGTATATGAGTGTGATTTTGTACTAGAATAAGCTGAAGAGACTGATTTCCACCCCAACTCACTCTATCTTGAAGAGGAAGAGTCTCCTCCAAGACCTACCTCTTCTCCACACCAGCTCAGTAGAGCTTCCACCCTGCAGACCCAAGTAGAGCGATCAAAGATTTGTTTGGGTGGCAAACACTGACAGTTGTCTCCTCTGCTGGGCACTGGGGAGCAGATACGAATCTGGCATGTTCTCTGAGAGCAAAGAATTAGGTTTACTCAGTGGTGCCTAGCTACCAACTTCTGAATGTGATATTCTGCTGGCTACCCATTAGAATTATTTGGGGGAAACTTACAAAACACCCTGGATGTTCAGACAGATGCTGAAGGGCCAGTACTTTGGCCACCTGATGCAAAGAGCTGACTCATTGGAAAATATCCTGTTGTGGGGAAAGATTGAGGGCAAGAGGAGAAGGGGGTGACAGAGGATGAGAGGGTTGGATGGCATCATCCACTCAATAGACGTGTTTGAGCACTCAGGGAGATGATGAAGGACAGGGAAGCCTGCTGTGCTGTAGTCCATGGGGTTGCAAAGAGTCGGATGTGACTTAGTGACTGAACAACAAAAACAAAGCACCTGTGTCCAGATCCACCTTAAGAATTACTTGTTTAACTGGCATTTATGTTTTTCAAAAATAAGGTCTCTAGGTATTCTAACATGCAGAGTAGAGATTCACTGATTTAGATGGAGATACAGATAAGCTTAAAAATAAAAACAAAAACCTGACAACATAGAGCATCATATGCTCTGGTTTTGGCAAATACATGTTGCTATGGGAGCACATAGACAGGGCCACTTAACCAGCCTAGAGAGAGTTGGGGGGATTTTGTAAAGTGCAGAAGATCACATCTGAGATGTCAAGAGTAGGAATTGACCAGGTGGAATCAGGACGGAGTGCACGTGAGGTAAGAGGGTTTCCAGAGAAAGCAAGAAGCATTTTCTGAGTCCAGGGGTGAAAAATAGCAAGGCTCTTGGGTAGGAATCAGGTAGTTCAGTGTGGCTGCAAAAGCTGGGTGAAGGATCCAGTCCTGGAGGTGGGACCAGAGGCCAGCTCGCTAGGGGTATTGAAGACATGCTAGGAACTTTGGACTTTATCCTGAGGGTCAAAGGGAGCTCACAAAGAGTAATCAGAGAAAGGACTTTGAGCAATTTTGCAGCATGAGAAACAGATGGGAATGGAGCCAGGTGGATGGTGGGAGGAAGTCTGAACCTGCTTCAGGGCTGGTTTCCTGAACTGTGTTAAGGTTGTGGGCATAGCTAGAGGTGGGTAGATTTGAGAGATGTAAGAACATAGAATCAACCTGACGTGGGGAAGAAAGTAAGAGAAAAGTCAAGGAGTACGTCCAGGTGTTTGCTAGGGGCTGGAAGGTCATACTGTTCCCTGGGCTGGCCATGCTGGAGACTGTCTACTGTGGGAGTAGGGTTGCCTCCATGCCAACCAGGGCCATGGGGGGCCCTCTGTTGGCAGCTTGGGCTCTGAGGTCTCCTCAAGCCTCCCACAAGTGGCTGAGAGCTCCTGGGAGCATCAGGAGTTGGTATGTATCTTGGTGAAATGAGTAGGGCATTTATTGTCTACTTCACAGCTTGCCAGCCTGTTTGGATCCTGTTGTGTCCTCCACCCTCCACCTCAGTTCTCACCTACACACTCTCAGGTTGCTCATTTCCCCAACTACCCATTCCCAGATACTGATGGAATCCAAGAGACAAACAGTAATATCTAATTCCCATTTTCTGTGACCTTTTACCTAATCTCTGCTGCTGCTGCTGCCAAGTCGCTTCAGTCGTGTCCGATTCTGTGCGACCCCAGAGATGGCAGCCCACCAGGCTCCGCTGTCCCTGGGATTCTCCAGGCAAGAACACTGGAGTGGGTTGCCATTTCCTTCTCCAATGCATGAAAGTGAAAAGTGAAAGTGAAGTTGCTCAGTCGTGTCCGAGTCCTAGTGACCCCTCCATGGGGGGCCCTCTGTTGGCAGCTTGGGCTCTGAGGTCTCCTCAAGCCTCCCACAAGTGGCTGAGAGCTCCTGGGAGCATCAGGAGTTGGTATGTATCTTGGTGAAATGAGTAGGGCATTTATTGTCTACTTCACAGCTTGCCAGCCTGTTTGGATCCTGTTGTGTCCTCCACCCTCCACCTCAGTTCTCACCTACACACTCTCAGGTTGCTCATTTCCCCAACTACCCATTCCCAGATACTGATGGAATCCAAGAGACAAACAGTAATATCTAATTCCCATTTTCTGTGACCTTTTACCTAATCTCTGCTGCTGCTGCTGCCAAGTCGCTTCAGTCGTGTCCGATTCTGTGCGACCCCAGAGATGGCAGCCCACCAGGCTCCGCTGTCCCTGGGATTCTCCAGGCAAGAACACTGGAGTGGGTTGCCATTTCCTTCTCCAATGCATGAAAGTGAAAAGTGAAAGTGAAGTTGCTCAGTCGTGTCCGAGTCCTAGTGACCCCATGGACTGCAGCCTACCAGGCTCCTCCATCCATGGGACTCTCCAGGCAAGAGTACTAGAGTGTGTTGCCATTGCCTTACCTAATCTCTAGAATTTTACAATTCTAAGTAAAACTTCCAAGCTCCATCCACCTATCTAAGAAATCTGTTAATTGCACACACACCTAAAACTATGGGCTTCCCTGGTGGCTCTGTAGTAAAGAATCTGCTTGCTAATGCAGGAGACCCCAGTTCAATGCCTGGGTTGGGAAGATCCCCTGGAGAAGGAAATGACAATCCACTCCAGTATTCTTGCTTGGGAAATCCCATGGACAGAGGAGCCTGGCGGGCTACAGTCCATGGGGTCACAGAGTAACTAAACACCACCACCACCACCTTAAACTATATTTTATGCTCCTATTGACAAGTTCTTGTCCCTATAAGCTCCCTATAGACTCTATGTCTTTCTTGCCTCAGGGACTTGCCCCTCTAAGACTTGTCCCTTTAATAAGATGCTCACTCATTTCTTATCCCACACAGTTGTTTGTCTCCACTCGCTACAACTCATTGATGCCAGCTTCAAAGATCACCACCCCCTCTTCCCTACTTTGTGAGCTGTCTTACTTAGTTCAGGCTGTTATAATTAATTACTGTAGACCAGATGGTTTAAACAATGAACACTTATTTCTCACAGTTCTGGAGATTGGAAGTCCAAGGTCAAGCTGCTAGCTTGATTGGGTTCCAGTGAAAGGATGGTTCTGAGTTCCAGACTGTGAGTTTTTCCTCTATGCTCTCAAAGGGCAGAAAGAAGGCAAGAGAGCTCTCTGTGGGGAGGGGCATCTCTCTTGTAAGGGCACTAACTTCATTTATGAGGGGCCACCCTCATGAACTAACTATCTCCCAAAGACTCCACTTTCTAATACTTTCACGTTGGGAGCTAGGATTTTGACTTAAGGATTTAGAGGGGACACAAGCAGCCAGTTGACTGCATAGACCACCACACATGACTTGTAGGTTATATCCTGTCCCCTTTCAGTTCTTTGTTTTCTGATCTTCTGTCCTGTGTCTCTGCTCTTCTTGCCTTTGGGGGGGCCTCTTTTCTGCCTGACCTGTCATATAGTTATTATACAAATATAGCCAAAGATTATCTCATAAAGATATCAAAGTCAGAGCCTATGACTTTAATCTTGATTATTAGGGTTGTTTAGTGTAAAATATAGCAGCATAGGAGAATATGCTTTGTAAATGGTAAATCATCAAATAATATTAGATAATGACAGTGACAGGCTTTGAAGATCTCTTTTTGTTTAAAGAATTAGATATAAACTATACATGGAGACAGAAGTTGCAAAATGATGAGATTAAATCCTTAAGCTCTCCTGGAAATCCGTGTCTGCTGAGTTGATTGTTCAGAATTCAGATTCTAAACTGAGATGAAAACCATGGAGGATTTATGAAAAGTTTGGTTTGTCTCCCTGGCTATTCTTTTTATTCAAAAAGAGTTTTTCCTGCAGGTTGTACATCTCTCTCTTTTTTTCTTTTCTGTTTTCCCTTCTGCTTAGAATTCTTCAATCCAGCCCACATACATTGAATGGCCTATTACATTCACTTTTTGACTTATTCACTTATTTGTTGAGTCCTATCACGTGACAGATAATATAGCAAAAGTGCTAGAGGTCCAATGGTGGCAAAATCAGGCAAGGTTCCTGCCCTTATGAACTCGTATCTTCAGGTCAAGAGTGGATGAATCACAGTAAGATGGTCAAACAAATAACTGAAATACCAAGTGCAGCTATGGGAAAGTCCACAGCACCATGAGATCTTATAATGGGGGCAGGAGGGGGGCATTTGGTCTAGGCTGGGGGTGGGTAGCAGGAAGACTTACCTGAGGAAGCCATGCTCATGCTCATCTCAAGGAGGAGGTAGGGTTAATTAGACAGGGCTGGGGATGGGGAAACAAGGGGATTTCAGGCAGAGGAAAAGGTGTGGGATTTGAAGGCTGGAGGTGGCTAGATTTTGTGGGCTTTGTAGATGTGTTAAGGATCTTGCTTTTGTTTTTAATCTTAAGTAATAGAAGTCCTTGAAATATTTTAATAAAAATAATAGATTTGTATAAAGATTTTAAAAAAACATCTTTTTATGATCTTTTAGAAGATAGGCTTATCTCTATCTTCTCTACTCAGGAGATCTTGGTTTATGGAAGACCCTAAATTCATGAATGTTCGTTGCCTTGATAGAACTATATAGAGTGCTAGGGAAGTGTAAAGAAGAGAGAGATTTTTCTGGTGAGGGTGGTTAGAAAAAGCATTAAAAAAGAGGTGATATTTAGGCTGGGTGTTGAAAAATAGTAGGAATTTCCCAGGTAATAAGAGGTATGGGAACAGTGAAGAAATCAGAAGAAGCAGTGTATTCTGGGAAGAAGAAATTGCAAATCCAGACACACAGACCTGAGAGAGTTTAGCAGGTTTGCATGAAGACCTGTCACCTCATGTGAATGGAGACCGATGTGCTCTGGTGGTCATTGGGTGGACTTACTGATAGGAATAGCCCAACTCTCAATCCTTCTAGGCATGTGGTTGGCAGCTTTTCACTTTCCTCCAGGCCTAGATGGATGCTGTACCCAGTGGGTATGTGTCACAGCCAAGGAACCTCAAGCTTGGGAAACCCAAGTCTTTTATAATGGACTAGAACCAACCTGCCCAAACTTTGTCCTGAAAGGATATACTATCTTTTTTTGTTTGTTTGTTTTTTGAATGGGATATAGTTGCTTTATGATGTTGTGTTAGTTTCTGCTGTACAACGAAGTGAATCAGCTGTATGTGTACATACATCCCCTCCGTCTTGGGCCTCCCTCCCACCCGTGTATATCATCGCAGAGCACCCAGCTGAGCTCCCTGTGCTACACAGCAGCTTCCTCTAGCTTTTTGTCATACACATGGTAGTGTGTACATGTCAGTGCTGCTACTGCTAAGTCACTTTAGTCGTGTCCGACTCTGTGCGACCCTGTAGATGGCAGCCCACCAGGCCCCCCCGCCCCCGTCCCTGGGATTCTCCAGGCAGGAACACTGGAGCGGGTGCCGTTTCCTTCTCTGTCAGTGCTGCTCTCCCAATTCATCCCATCTTCTCTTCCCCTCCTCCTGTGTCCACGTGTCTGTTCTGTATGTCGACATGTCTATTCTTGCCCTGGAAATAGATTTATCTACATCATTGTTCTAAATTCCACAGACATGCATTAATGTATTTGCTGTTGGTCAAACAAATAACTGAAATACCAAGTGCAGCTATGGGAAAGTCCACAGCACCATGAGATCTTATAATGGGGGCAGGAGGGGGGCATTTGGTCTAGGCTGGGGGTGGGTAGCAGGAAGACTTACCTGAGGAAGCCATGCTCATGCTCATCTCAAGGAGGAGGTAGGGTTAATTAGACAGGGCTGGGGATGGGGAAACAAGGGGATTTCAGGCAGAGGAAAAGGTGTGGGATTTGAAGGCTGGAGGTGGCTAGATTTTGTGGGCTTTGTAGATGTGTTAAGGATCTTGCTTTTGTTTTTAATCTTAAGTAATAGAAGTCCTTGAAATATTTTAATAAAAATAATAGATTTGTATAAAGATTTTAAAAAAACATCTTTTTATGATCTTTTAGAAGATAGGCTTATCTCTATCTTCTCTACTCAGGAGATCTTGGTTTATGGAAGACCCTAAATTCATGAATGTTCGTTGCCTTGATAGAACTATATAGAGTGCTAGGGAAGTGTAAAGAAGAGAGAGATTTTTCTGGGTGAGGGTGGTTAGAAAAAGCATTAAAAAAGAGGTGATATTTAGGCTGGGTGTTGAAAAATAGTAGGAATTTCCCAGGTAATAAGAGGTATGGGAACAGTGAAGAAATCAGAAGAAGCAGTGTATTCTGGGAAGAAGAAATTGCAAATCCAGACACACAGACCTGAGAGAGTTTAGCAGGTTTGCATGAAGACCTGTCACCTCATGTGAATGGAGACCGATGTGCTCTGGTGGTCATTGGGTGGACTTACTGATAGGAATAGCCCAACTCTCAATCCTTCTAGGCATGTGGTTGGCAGCTTTTCACTTTCCTCCAGGCCTAGATGGATGCTGTACCCAGTGGGTATGTGTCACAGCCAAGGAACCTCAAGCTTGGGAAACCCAAGTCTTTTATAATGGACTAGAACCAACCTGCCCAAACTTTGTCCTGAAAGGATATACTATCTTTTTTTGTTTGTTTGTTTTTTGAATGGGATATAGTTGCTTTATGATGTTGTGTTAGTTTCTGCTGTACAACGAAGTGAATCAGCTGTATGTGTACATACATCCCCTCCGTCTTGGGCCTCCCTCCCACCCGTGTATATCATCGCAGAGCACCCAGCTGAGCTCCCTGTGCTACACAGCAGCTTCCTCTAGCTTTTTGTCATACACATGGTAGTGTGTACATGTCAGTGCTGCTACTGCTAAGTCACTTTAGTCGTGTCCGACTCTGTGCGACCCTGTAGATGGCAGCCCACCAGGCCCCCCCGCCCCCGTCCCTGGGATTCTCCAGGCAGGAACACTGGAGCGGGTGCCGTTTCCTTCTCTGTCAGTGCTGCTCTCCCAATTCATCCCATCTTCTCTTCCCCTCCTCCTGTGTCCACGTGTCTGTTCTGTATGTCGACATGTCTATTCTTGCCCTGGAAATAGATTTATCTACATCATTGTTCTAAATTCCACAGACATGCATTAATGTATTTGCTGTTCTTTTTCTGACTTACTTCACTCTGTATGACAGACTCTAGGTCCATCCATGTCTCTACAGATGACCCAATTTCATTCCTTTTTTATGGCTGAGTAATATTTCATTGTAAACAGAGACATTACTCTGCCAACAAAGGTCCGTCTAGTCAAGGCTATGGTTTTTCCAGTTGTCATGTATGGATGTGAGAGTTGGATTGTGGACTGTGTAGAAAGCTGAGTGCCGAAGAATTGATGCTTTTGAACTGTGGTGTTGGAGAAGACTCTGGAGAGTCCCTTGGACTGCAAGGAGACCCAACCAATCCATTCTGAAGGACATCAGCCCTGGGATTTCTTTGGAAGGACTCATGCTAAAGCTGAAACTCCAATACTTTGGCCACCTCATGTGAAGATTTGACTCATTGGAAAAGACTCTGATGCTGGGAGGGATTGGGGGCAGGAGGAGAAGGGGATGACAGAGTATGAGATGGCTGGATGGCATCACTGACTCGATGGACATGAGTTTGAGTGAACTCTGGGAGTTGGTAATGGACAGGGAGGCCTAGCGTGCTGCGATTCATGAGGTTGCAAAGAGTCGGACGTGACTGAGAGAATTGAACTAACTCAATTGAACATTTCATTGTATATGTGCGCTGCATCTTCTTCATTTATCTGGAGATATTATCTTTACTGGAAAGCAAAAAGACTTTCTCTCCACTGTGGGAAGAGTCACTGTCACTGTTTTCCAAGGTTGCTCACTTTACAAACATTCTGGAGAGATATTCCGGGACAAAATGTGTGAGTGCCTCCGTTTGCAGAAAGTACAGAAACGTGGAAGACCTGTGAACTGTCTCCAACAATATCTTTGGATAATTGGAGAAAATGGGTGATGGAAGGTATTTAGAGCCTGATTAGGGAGGATTTCATAGGCCATGTCAGGAGACCAGACTTTATCTGGTAGGCAGTGGGGAGCCATTGATGGTTCTAGGATGTGGTAGAGAGTATAGAGGGTAGACTGGAGAAGGAGGATACTAGAGCTAGGAGAAAGGTTAGGGTTAAATATTTGGGCTTGGGAATTTGAATATCTGAAGGGAGCCAAAACCACTGCATTTCATCTCTATTTGGATAAATTCTATAACCTTGAAAGCTCAGATCAAAGGGCATCTTGATTTAGTAGTTTTAAAAAATTACTTTTCAAAAGACAAGCATTTTGTCTAGAAGTCTAATGCAGATTTCCAACCCAGAAACCAGATGGAAGGAGATATAGTTGGATTGAAGCAACAGTGGGCGCTGGGCACCCTGCCCCCCAGCACCGTTCTGTCCAAGAAAACACCCAGAGACTGCTCCCCGGAGCTCTTGAAAGCCAACCTCACTCTGAATCCACTTTTCTTTTCCCAGTTGGCCCACACAAGATTAATTGCTCTTTCCTCTGTTCTCTCAATGTTTTGATCTTATCACAAAAGCAGCATTTATCACTTTAACTCATAGTAATCTTCATCTTTGTATTCATTAGGGCCCAGCACACTGGAAGGCTCTCAACCAGTGTTTGCAGGCTTGAATTTGACTGATGTGAAAAACACATCAATGAAATAATTATAAAATTACATTCTTTGGTAAAGCTTTGCATTTTTACATTAATGAAATAGTTCCTGCAACATAACCACAAGCAAAGAATTTAGGAAATAATGAAATAAAAGGATAACTCTTTCTATAGTGCAACAGTCTTAGCTTGAGTTTGTTTTGGCTTGTCTAATGTATTAACACATGCTTATTCAAGACAGAGCTTTTTTTAAGAAGGCAACCTCAGTCCAAATAAATAATATTCTTGAAATTAGAATGAGAAGGTTGCCAGGTCTTCTTCAAGTATGTAAATCCATTCAGTCACCTGTGTTTTCACCAGGCAGGGAAGGAAAAGTCTGTGTTTACTCTGCTAACTTATGCCAGGGAAATATTTGCTTTTGAAAAAACAAAATAGCTTAAAAAAATGGTTTTGGTTTTCCTTTCTAGCTATTATCTGTGTGGAGTTCATAGGTGATTTGGTGGAAACAATAGTCCCTGGAATTTTGAGTAACAGTTTTCTGAATTTTCTTTTTCCTTTCCTCAAAAACTGCTTAATTATAAAAAAAAAACAGACTTATTTTGTGTTGGAGTATAGCTGATTAACAATGTTGTGATAATTTCAGGTGGACAGCAAAGGGACTCAGCCATCCATATATATACATGTATCCATTCTCCCTCAAATTACTCCCCCATCCACCCTGCCATATAACATTAAGCAGAGTTTCCTGTGCTATGCAGTAGGTCCTTGTTGGTTATTGCATTTTCATGAGGCTTTCTGCTTGTTTGTAAATGAATTTGTCTGACTTAAAAAAATTAATTATTTACTTTAATTGGAGGCTAGTTATTATACAATACTGTGGTGGTTTTTGCCATATATCAGCATGAAGCAGCCATGGGCGTACATTGTATCCCCCCATCCTGAACTCCCCTCCCATCACACTCCCCAACCCATCCCTCTTGGGTTGTCCCAGAGCACAGGCTTTGAGTGCCCTGCTTTATGCATCAAAGTTGCTTTTATCATCTCTTTTACATATGGTAATATACGTGTTTCAATGCTATTCTCTCAAATCATCCCAAACTCATTTCCCACATAGTCCAAAAGTCTCTTCTTTACATCTATGTCTCTCTTGCTGTCTTGCATATAGGGTTGTCATTACCATCTTTCTAAATTGCATATATATGTATTAACATACTGTATTAGCTTACTTCACTCTGTATAATAGGCTCCAGTTTCATCCACCTCATTAAAACTGATTCAAATGCACTCTTTTTTATAGCTGAGTATTATTGCGTTTGTATATGTACCACCACTTCCTTATCCATTCATCTGCTGATGGACATGTAGGTTGCTTCCATATCCTAGCTATTGTAAACAGTACTGCAGTGTACATTGGGGTACATATGTCTCTTTTAATTCTAGTTTTCTTGGTGTGTATGCCCAGCAGTGGGATTGCTGGGTCATATGGCAGTTCTATTTCCAGTTTTTAAAGGAATCTCTACACTGTTCTCCATGGTGGCTGTACTATGTTTCCATTCCCACCAACAGTTTGTATTCCCACCAACAATGTAAGAGGGTTCCCTTTTCTCTGCACTCTCTCCAGCATTTATTGTTTGTAGACTTTTTGATGGCAGCCATTCTGACTGGTGTGAGATGGTACGTCACTGTGGTTTTGATTTGCATTTCTCTGATAATGAGTGATATTGAGCATCTTTTCATGTGTTTATTGGCCATCTGTATGTCTTCTTTAGAGAAATGTCTGTTTAGTTTTTTGGCCCATTTTTTGATTGGATCATTTATTTTTCTGGAATTGAGCTACATGAGCTGCTTGTATATTTTTGAGATTAATTCTTTGTCCGTTGCTTCGTTTGCTCTTCTTATTTTCTCCCATTCTGAAGGCTGTCTTTTCACCTTGCTTGTAATTTCCTTCATTGTTCAAAAGTTTTTCAGTTTAACTAGGTCTCATTTGTTTATTTTTTCTTTTATTTCCATTACTCTGGGAGGTGGGTCATAGAGGATCCTGCTGAGATTTATGGCAGAGTGTTTTGCCTATGTTTTCCTATAGGAGTTTTATAGTTTCTGGTCTTACGTTTAGATCTTTGATCCATTTTGAGTTTATTTTTGTGTATGGTGTTAGAAAGTGTTCTAGTTTCATTCTTTTACAAGCGGTTGACCAGTTCTTCCAGCACCACTTGTTAAAGAGATGGTCTTTTCTCCATTGTATATTCTTGCCTCCTTTGTCAAAGATAAGGTGTCCATTGGTGCATGGATTTATCTCTGGGCTTTCTATTTTGTTCCATTCATCTATGTTTCTGTCTTTGTGCGAGTACCATACTGTCTTGATGACTGTTGCTTTGTAGTATAGTCTGAAGTCAGGCAGGTTGATTCCTCCAGTTCCTTTCTTTTTTCTCAAGATTGCTTTGGCTCTTTGAGGTTTTTTGTGTTTCCACACAAACTATGAAATTATTCATTCTAGTTCTCTGAAAAATACCGTTGGTAGCTTGATAGGGATTGCATTGAATATATAGATTGCTTTGGGTAGTATACTCATTTTCACTATATTGATTCTTCCAATCCACAAACATGGTATATGTCTCCATCTATTTGTGTCATCTTCGATTTCTTTCAGCAGTGTTTTATAGTTTTCTATATATAGGTCTTTTGTTTCTTTAGGTAGATTTATTGCTAAGTATTTTATTCTTTTCATTGCAGTGGTGAATGGAATTGTTTCCTTAACTTCTCTTTCTGTTTTTTCATTGTTAGTGTATAGGAATGCAAGGGATTTCTGTGTGTTGATTTTATATCCTGCAACTTTATCATATTCATTGATTAGCTCTAGTAATTTTCTGGTGGTGTCTTTAGGGTTTTCTATGTAGAGGATCATGTTATCTGCAAACAGTGGGAGTTTTATTTCTTCTTTTCCAATTTGGATTCCTTTTATTTCTTTTTCTTCTCTGACTGCTGTGGCTAAGACTTCCAAAACTATGTTGAATAGTAGTGGTGAGAATGGGCACCCTTGTCTTGTTCCTGATTTTAGAGGAAATACTTTCATTTTTTTGCCACTGAGGATAATGTTTGCTGTGGGTTTGTCATATATAGCTTTTATTATGTTGAGGTATGTTCCCTCTATGCCTGCTTTTTGGAGGCTGGATGTTGAATTCTGTCAAAGGTTTTCTCTGCATCTATTGAGGTAATCATATGGTTTTTATCTTTCAATTTATTAATATGGTATATCTCATTCATTGATTTGCAAATATTGAAGAATCCTTGCATCCTTGGGATAAAGTCCATTTTGTCATGATGTATGATCTTTTTAATATGTTGTTGGATTCTGTTTGCTAGAATTTTGTTTAATAGTTTTGCATCTATGTTCCTCAGTGATATTGGCCTGTAGTTTTCTTTTCTTGTGGCATCTTTGTCTGTTTGTTTTTGGTTAGGGTGATGATGGCTTCATAGAATGAGTTTGGCAGTTTACCTTCCTCTGAAATTTTCTGGAGGAGTTTGAGTAAGATAGGTGTTCTTTTCTAAATTTTGGTAGAATTCACCTGTGAAGCCATCTGGTCCTGGGCTTTTTTTGTTTGTTGGAAGATTTTTAATTACAGTTTTGATTTCCGTGCTTGTGATGGGTCTGTTAAGATTTTCTATTTCTTCCTGGTTCAATACTTTTCTTAGAATTTGTCCATGTTTTCCAAGTTGTCCATTTTATTGACATATAATTGCTCATAGTGGTCTCTTATGATTGTCATTTTGGGTTGTCTGTTGTGATTTCTCCATTTTCATTTCTAATTTTATTGATTTGATTCTTCTCCCCCTTTTTTTCTTGATGAGTCTGGCTAATGGTTTATCTAGTTTATTTATCTTCTCAAAGAACCAGCTTTTAGTTTTGTGATTTTTGCCATAGTCGTCTTCATTTTTTTCCCATTTATTTCTGCTCTGATATTTACAATTTTTTTCCTCCTACTAAATTTTGGATTCTTCTTTTCATTTTGTTTTCTCTTTAAAAAATGTTTATAAATTTTTTAATTGAAAGATAATTACTTTACAGAATTTTGTTGTTTTTTGCAAAACATCATAGGTATCTGTATGTCCCCTCCCTCTGGAACCTCCCTCCCATCTCCCTTCCAATCCCATCCCTCTAGTGTGATACAGAGCCCCTGTTTGTGTTTCCTGAGTCATTTAGCAAATTCCCATCAGCTGTCTATGTTACATATGGGGATGTGAGTTTCCATGTTACTCTCTCCATACATCTCACCCTCTCCTCCCCTCTTCTCTGTGTCAATAAGTCTGTTCTCTTTGTTTCTCCATTGCAGCCTTGCAAATAAATTCATCAATACCATCCTCTAGATTCCATACATATCCATTAGTATACAATATTTATCTTTCTCTTTGTGACTTACTTCACTCTGTAAGTGAAGTAAGTCACTTCACTTCCTCATTGAAACAGACTCAAATGCATTCCTTTTAGTGGCTGAAAAATATTCCATTGTGTATGGGTACCACAGCTTCTTTAGCCATTCACCTGTTGATGGACATCTAGGTTGCTTCCATGTTCTAGCCATTGTAAATAGTGCTGCAGTGAACATCGGGGGTACATTGTTTTCTTCGATTTTGGTTTTCTCAGGGTATGTGCCTGGGAGTGGAATTGCTGGTTCATATACTGGCTTTATTCCTAGTTTTTTAAGATAGTATTCTCCATACAGTCTTCCATAGTGGCTGTATCAATTTACATTTCCACCAACAGTTCTTTTCTAGTTGCTTAGGTGTAAAGTTAGGTTGTTTATTTGATGTTTCTCTTCTTTTTTGAGGTAGGCTTGTATTGCTATGCACCTCCCTCTTAGCATTGTTTTTACTGAATCCCATAGGTTTTGGGTTGTCATGTTTCCATTTTCATTTGTTCCTATGCATATTTTGATTTCCTTTTTGATTTCTTCAGTGATCTGTTATTTATTCAGAAGTGTGTTGTTTAGCTTCCATATGTTTGTACTTTTAATAGTTTTTCCCCCTGTAATTAAAGGAAAGATATAAGAATCTGAATGCAGAGTTCTGAAGAATAGCAAGAAGAGATAAGAAAACCTTCTTCAGTGATCAATGCAAAGAAACAGAGGAAAACAATAGAATAGGAAATCTAGAGATCTCTTCAAAAAAATTAGAGATACCAAGGGAACATTTCATGCAAAGATGGGCTCGATAAAAAACAGAAATGGTATGGACCTAACAGAAGCAGAAGATATTAAGAAGAGGTGGCAAGAATAAACAGAAGGACTGTACAAAAAAGAGCTTCATGATCAAGATAGTCACGATGGTGTGATCACTCACCTAGAGCCAGACATCCTGGAATGTGAAGTCAAGTGGGCCTTAGGAAGCATCACTGTGAACAAAGCTATTGGAGGTGATGGAATTCCAGTTGAGCAGTTTGAAATCCTGAAAGATGATTCTGTGAAAGTGCTGCACTCAATATGCCAGCAAATTTGGAGAACTCAGCCATGGTCACAAGACTGGAAAAGGTCAGTTTTCATTCCAATCCCAAAGAAAGGCAATGCCAAAGAATGCTCAAACTACCACACATTTTCACTCATCTCACATGCTAGTGAAGTAATGCTCAAAATTCTCAAAGTCAGACTTCAGCAATATGTGAACCGTGAACTTCCAGATGTTCAAGCTGGTTTTACAAAAGGCATAGGAACCAGAGATCAAATTGCCAGCATCCACTGGATCATGGAAAAAGCAAGAGAGTTCCAGAAATACATCTATTTCTGCTTTATTGACTATGCCAAAGCCTTTGACTGTGTGGATCACAATAAACTGTGGAAAATTCTGAAAGAGATGGGAATACCAGACCACCTAACCTGCCTCTTGAGAAACGAATATTCAGGTCAGGAAGCAACAGTTAGAACTGGACATGGAACAACAGACTGGTTCCAAATAGGAAAAGGAGTACATCAAGGCTGTATATTGTCACTCTGCTTATTTAACTTATATGCAGAGTACATCATGAGAAACGCTGGGCTGGACGAAGCACAAGCTGGAATCAAGATTGCGAGGAGAAATATCAATAACCTCAGATATGCAGATGATACCACCCTTATGGCAGAAAGGGAAGAGGAACTAAAAACCTCTTGATGAAAGTGAAAGAGGAGAGTGAAAAAGTTGGCTTAAAGCTCAACATTCAGAAAACGAAGATCATGGCATCCAGCCCCATCACTTCATGGGAAATAGATGGGGAAACAGAGGAAACAGTGTCAGACTTTGTTTTTGGGGGCTCCAGAATCACTGCAGATGATGAAATCACTGCAGATTGCAGCCATGAAATTAAAAGATGCTTAATCCTTGGAAGAAAAGTTATCACCAACCTAGATAGCATATTGAAAGGCATAGATATTACTTTGCCAATAAAGCTCCGTCTAGTCAAGGCTATGGTTTTTCCTGTGGTCATATATGGATGTGAGAGTTGGACTGTGAAGAAGACTGACTACCGAAGAATTGATGCTTTTGAACTGTGGTGTTGGAGAAGACTCTTGAGAGTCCCTTGGACTGCAAGGAGATCCAACCAGTCCATTCTGAAGGAGATCAGCCCTCGGTGTTCTTTGGAAGGAATGATGGTAACCTGAAACTCCAGTACTCTGGCCACCTCGTGCGAAGAGTTGACTCACTGGAAAAGACTCTGATGCTGGGAGGGATTGGGGGCAGGAGGAAAAGGGGATGACCGAGGATAAGATGGCTGGATGGCATCATGGACTCAATGGACATGAGTCTGAGTGAACTCCAGGAGTTGGTGATGGACAGGGAGGCCTGGCGTGCTGCGATTCATGGGGTCACGAAGAGTCTGACATGACTGAGTGACTGAACTGAACTGAACTTAATGCATTGTGATCAGAAAAGATGCTTGAAATGATTTCAGTTTTTTAAAGTTTACCAAGGCTAGATTTATGGCCCAGGATGTGATCCATCCTGGAGAATGTTCTGTGTGCACTTGATAAAAAGGTGAAATCCATTGTTTTTGGGTAAAATGCTGTACAGATATCAATTAGGTCTAATTGGTCTATTGTATCACTTAAAGCTTGTGTTTCCTTGCTAATTTTCTATTTGGCTAATCTATCCATATGTATGAGTGGGGGATTAAAGTCCCCCACTATTATTGTGTTACTGTTAATTTTCCCTTTCATACTTGCTGGCATTTGTCATGCTCCTATATTGAGTGCATTTATATTTATAATTGTTATATCTTCTTTGATTGATCCTTTGATCACTATGCAGTGTCCTTCTTTGTCTCTTATCACTGTCCTTATTTCAAAGTCTATTTTATTTTATATGAGTATTGCCACTCCTGCTTTCTTTTGGTCTCCATTTGCATGAAATATCTTTTTCCAGCCCTTCACTTTCAGTCTGTATGTGTCCCTGGGTTTGAGGTGGGACTCTTGTAGATTGCATATATAGGGGTCTTGTTTTTGTAACCATTTTGCCAGTCGTTGTCTTTTGGTTGGAGCATTTAACTCATTTGCATTTAAGGTAATTATTGATAAGTATGATCCTGCTACCATTTACTTTGTTGTTGACTTTGTCTGACTTTTAAGGAGAACACACCTGGTAGGATTTTAGTTCATTCTGCTTTGGTTCTATCACGGCCACTGTCTGGAAGAGGGTCAGCCCTGAGTTATGCTGGGCAGGGTGGTTGTTGTTCAGCATTCCGTTGTGTTCAATTCTTTGTGACCCCATAGACCACAGCAGGCCTCCCTGTCCCTCACCATCTCCCAGCACTCGCTCAAACTCATGTCCATTGAGTTGATGATGCCATCCAATCATCTCATCCTCTGTCACCCTCTTCTCTCAGTCTTTCCCAGCATCAGGGTCTTTTTCCAAGGTTGGCTGTTCACAGAAGCTGGCCAAAGTATTGGAGCTTCAGCTCAGCATCCAGTGAATATTCAGGGTGGATTTCCTTTAGGATTGACTAGTTTGATCTCAGTGCTGTCCAAGGGACTCTCAAGAACCTTCTCCAGTGGTGAGGAGTGAGGAAGGGGCAAATCTAAGATCTCATTGTGAGGATGAATCCAGTGTTTATAGAATTGAAACTCTGACAATTTTTGAAGCCTTCTTTGAAAGAATGCAAGTTAGGTGTGATAAGTGAATATTTATAATGAGAACAGATATCATGATAATATTTTTGTCAACTAAGTACCAAACACAGCTTTATAACATTGTTTTAATAGTTATTTTAGCAACATACTTTTTGATTGTGGTTTTATCTGACAGTCATTTTGTGATATTTTCTGCAGAAAAATTAGGTTATTCAGTTATTTACCTAGTATCGTTGATGGAATATTTATGTTTATTGTGGAGAGATTAGAAAAGTTTTTCCGGCTTCATAAGCAGTATTGCCAAGAAAATGTTTAGAATTGTCAAACCTAAGCAAACCACTACCATGTTTCTTTCATAGAGGAGCTGTAAGATTTCAGGAAACTTGACATTTTATTCTGATTTTCTATCTTAAATCTCTTTGACTCGATGACACTGATGTCCTCATTTTCCTGGTATGTTATGAATTTTATGTTATCTTCACTCATAGTAGTATTTTCTGTCAAATCAGCAAGAAATTTATATATTTCCTCTATTCTTATGATTCACTTCTCATTAATTGAATTATCAAATGTTCTAAAAGGTTATTACTTACCATTACTTCTATCTGAAATGTATCCTTTTCTTCCTCTTAAAGAATTAATTACTGCTTTTGATGTGATATTTTAATTTTATTTTTGTTATACTTTGTTTCATGATGGTAGGATGATATCTATGATTTTATTACTCATCTTTACTGTTTTTATTTTCATTTTCATTTAAAATATTTTAAAAAATTTTATTCTCAGTGTTCTCATAAAATTAAATAGTTCTCTAAAAATTAAACTGTCACCAGAAGGCTGTAATCTCTCATTTGTTTTATTAAAACATTCTAAAATATGGTAAACCATTAGAGGGAAGGAAGGAGGAAACTGGTTGAGTTATGACTTTAACCAAGCTCCCAGACTGAGCCAGGGTGTGCCTTGGGAAGGTCAGAATTTGGTGGATATTGCTGATGGATTGAAGATCTGATGGAGGTAGAGGCAGCTAGTTTGGGTTAGAGTTGCTACTACCTTGTCACACCAACACAAGGATATCTGAGAGGATCAGGGTAGGAAACCCAATAAGGAAGATCTAGCCACAGCAGGAACAAGGTGGTTTCTCCTGAACCAGAGAGTAACAAAGATGCTTTGGGAAAGGGGTGGATACCATGGCCAGCTGGTTGGGAACTCATGGAGGAGTGCAGGGACCATATGCAGAGGGTTAGGCTTATAGGCATCGTATTCAAGGTGGTGACAAGACCAGGATTCCTCCCACAGCTGCACATGGGGCTGATAGCACTGCAGGCAGTGTGGTCTTGGTGATGGTTGGTGAGGTCTTTTCGGAAGAGTCCCAAGTAGGAGAGGACTTCTTTGTTCTTCAGGAGACTGTCAGTGACAGGGCTGGGTTTTTCTTAAGCAGATTAGAATATTTTGAAAAAAGGCAGCATTGTCTAACTGACCATGGATTTTGGAGTCAGAAAGACCTGCGTTTGAACTGGCCATGCAACCCTTTATCCCCAGTTTCCCTCTCAACAAAAATGGGGATGGTAGTACATGTCTTTTGGATAGCCATTACATAAATCTTATAATACGATGACAAAAGTGAAAGTGTTAGTTGCTTAGTCTTGTCCAGCTCTTTGCGACCCTATGGACTGTAACCCACCAGGCTCCTCTGTCCATGGAATTTTCCAGGCAAGAATACTGGAGTGGATTTCCATCTCCTTCTCCAGGGAATCTTCCTGACCCAGGGATTGAACCCAGATCTCCTACATTGCAGGCAGATTCTTTACCATCTGAGCCACCAAGGAAGCAGTTAATAAACAGCATGGCAAGTTTCATGAGTGTGAAATCCAGAATATTTTTGATTGTTAATAATGTTATGATTTTCATACTTTTGATAGGTTTTCATACTTTTGATGTGTTTTGTTAATTTAATTATTATTTTCCAAAAAAGAAAAAAATGACATAAGACTCCTTTGTCTCAGGCTGATCTCAGAGTTCTCAATTTCCACTCTAGCCTGTTTGCTTATACTGCCAGTGTTGTATGTAATTACACACACACTTTGAGAGACATCACCATGAAACAGAGCCAGAGTCCTTGAAATGACTACAGAGTTTAAACAGACTACGTTAGTTCTTATCCCCTTATTTTTTTTTTTTTACTGAGAAGATATATTTTACTGGGGCTTCCCTGGTGGCTCAGATGGTAAACAATTTACCTGCAATGCAAGAAACCTGGGTTTGATCCCTGGGTTGGGAAGATCCCCTGGAGAAGGGTATGGCAACCCACTCCAGTGTTCTTGCCTGGAGAATTCCATGGATAGAGGAGCCTGGTGAGTTACATGTTTATGGAGTCACAAAGAGTCAGACACAACTGAGTGACTAACACTTTTCACTTTACTTCATGTTTTGCTGATAGAATATGTCCAAGCGGGAAAGGAATTTGTTTTAATTTTCTATGTATTGATGCTCACTGGCTTTAATTTCTTGGATTTTTTATTTGGGGGTTAGTATTTCCTTATTTCCCTTTGTTTGTTATTTGGATTCATTCTTTTCATGTGCTGTCCTGGAGGGTATTCAGCTGCAAGCCATCAGGGGTTCCATTCCCTCCTGGTGAAGAGGGGAGTTGGACCCATTAGAGCACGTCCTTATGGAGCTGAAAGGTGGGACACACTGGGACCAGGTGAGGAAGAATCTGGTGTCTCTTTCCTTCATCCCATTGGGCATCCTCACCATCCATCCTGCAGTGTCTGTGAGATCTCATTAAGCTCTTGTGATGGTCTTCCAAGAGAAAGGCAGGAGAATGGAATACATGTATCAGTTTGGGAGGGTTTAGATATGTTAGATCTGAAATTTCCTGCAGAAGATTGTTATTAGACTTTTGCTGTTGGAGAAAAATGAAGAAAAAGCCACTTTGATCATGTTTGGTGCCAATAAGAGGTATGATCTGATTTGACATTAATGGTGACTCACTTAGCAGTTAATTTATCCTATATACTGAGACCCCACTCCTCTGAAAATCCTTTTCTTGGAGGTAAAGGAACCTTGGAACAATAAACCAGTGTGGCCAGTCACTGTTAGCTTTCAGTTCCTCTGACTGGATCGTAAGAAGAAACCAGCCAAGGAAAGGCCAGGAGAGAAGCCAGCCATGTCTTAGCCAATAGGATGGGATGGGAGTTCCTGTGAGCCCTGGTCAGGTGAATGCTTAGGGACACATCTTGTTTGATCAGATCATCTTCAAGACGCAACTTGATGTTTATAACTTTGCCCATAAAAAGGCAGGCAATCGAGGGGAAAAAAAAAAAAAGAACAGAGTTCTGTCAATGGCCAAGTGTAACTTGAGAGGTGTCATTAACAACTTCATGCCTCATTTATCCTAACTAGTTTGGAAGAATATTCTGCTTTGGGGCCTGAAGCAAGAGAATAGAGTGCT
>SJYC01140376.1:0-22945 GCA_006408675.1 Madoqua kirkii
CTATCTCACTTCCACTGTATAATCATAAGGGATTTGATTTAGGTTGTACCTGAATGGTTTAGTGGTTTTCCCTATTTTCTTCAATTTAAGTCTGTATTTGGCAATAAGGAGTTCATGATCTGAGCTCCCGGTTTGTTTTTGCTGACTGTATAGAGCTTCTCCATTTTTGGCTGCAAAGAATATAGTCAGTCTGATTTTGGTGTTGGCCATCTGGTGATGTCCATGTGTAGAGTCTTCTCTCCTTGTTGAAAGAGGGTGTTTGCTATGACCAGTACGTTCTCTCGGCAAGACTCTTTGCCCTGCTTCATCCTGTATTCCAAGGCCAAATTTGCCTGTTACTCCAGGTGTTTCTTGACTTCCTACCTTTGCATTCCCATCCTGTATAATGAAAAGGACATCTTTTTTGGGTGTTAGTTCTAGAAGGTCTTGTAGGTCTTCATAGAACAGTTCAACTTCAGAGGCCTGTATTTTAGCACCTGGCCATTCTGAGACCAGTAAAGGTCTGTACCTTGTCTCTTTTTGATCTCTGTCCCCAGGCATGGGAGTCACAGCATGGTGTCTGGTGATGACTTTATCAACTAGAAACCTGGCACTGGTCTTCTTCCTGGTTTGCTATCAGAATGTCTCAGGCCATTTGATTTGCTTATGACTGAAAAGCAGAGGAGAGTAATTTTGGTTCCTTACTCCTAGGAAAGGAACAAGTAGAAGAATATCACTGTTTTCCCACAGGAGTCCCTAGTTTTGAGAGGGATTTGACCGCTGTTAAGACCACATTTTTTTTTTTTTAAACACATAAAGGCTGGACAGATAGCAATTAGAGTTTCTCTTTATTGAGTATCTCTTCTTTTTGGAATTAAAAAAAATTGAAGTGTAATTGGTTTATAATGTGTTAATTTCTGCTATACAGCAAAGTAATTCAGTTATATACATATATACATTCTTTTTAATAATATGTGATGTTATGGTTTATCACAGGATATTGCATTTAGTTTCCTGTAGGACTGTGTTATTTATCCATTCGATATGTTATAGTTTACATCCTGCTCATCTCTACCTCCCAGTCCATCTTTCCCCCAACCCCTTCCCTCTTCGCAACCACAAGTCTGTTCTCTGTGTCCATGAGTCTGTTTTTGTTTCTTGAATAAATTCATTTGTGTAATATATTAGATTCCACATCTGAAGGATATCATATGGTATTTGTCTTTCTCTATCTGACTTATTTAGTTCATTTAGTATGACAATCTCTAGTTGCATTCATGTGCTGCAAATGGCATTATTTTATTCCTATTTATGGCTAAATATTAATGTATTCTATTGTGTGTATGTAGACATACACACACACACCCCACATCTTCTTTATCCATTCATCTGTTGATGGCCATTTAAGTTGCTCCTGTGCTTTTGCTGTTGTGAATAGTACTGCTGTAAGCATAGGGGTGCATTTATCTGTTTGAATTATAGTTTTGTCTGGATATATTCCCAGGAGTGGGATTGCTGGATGGATTGATTATCTCTTAATTAGGTTCTTGATGCCAACTTCCACTGGATGGTTGTGACAGCTGTCAGGGCCTTTCTCATTGATGGGTATATAGCAGTCGATGGCATCTTCAGGGGAGCTCCGGGGAAGCACAGCCAGCAAGCGCGGGTGACACTTTAAACCCTTATGGGTGGTGCAGCTGTTTGGTTTGACTGAACTGTGGGGGTGGCTCATGTCAACAGGAGAGTGGGGCTGGATGAGAGGAACCCAAAAGATCCTCTTTGAATGGTTGTCAGATCTCAGTCTCGTGTTCACTTTCAGGAACACCCCTCATTTCTTGCCATGGATTCCTTCTCACAGAACCACAGAACAACACCCTTCCTGGAATTACTGGGGTGTGATTTAGACAGAGATGCTGTGTCCAGTTAGCCTCATGATGGGGTGACTACACCATAATTTTTTCAATAAATAAAAGTGTAAAATTATTCATGCATCAAAAGATCAATCAGAGAACCAGGTTACCTGAGGAGACTCACGGACTGTGATCATCCGGGCAGAGGAAGAATTCGTTCTGTCACTTGGAGGGAGACCTAATCTTGTCGTTCCAGAGCGATAAGAATGCATGACGCACATTCAATTTTAAAAATCTCTCATTAAATTCCACTTCTAAAAATAGAGAATTCACATATGTTCTCTTTAACAAGTGAAATAATATGAAGAAAGAAGGCAAAAAATTAAACATCTTTCTCATGATTCCTGCATTCCCATTCCCACCTCTTGCTCCTCTAAGATAAACAAGGATAATACCTATTGTGTTATCTTTTCACATCTTTCCCAAGTAAATGCAAGTAGATGTGATTTTCAAGTAGTCCTGAAAATTGGACTCTCCCTGTATACAGTTTTGTGCAACCTGTTTTTCTCACATGATAATTTTCTATGGATATCTGTCTAGATCAATATAGTTAAGTCATTCTTATTAATAGGTTCACAGTAATCCCTGGTATAGATGGACCAAAATCTATTTAATGTCCACTTGATAGATAGTTAGAAAGTTTCCAGGTTTTCACCTTTAGGAATGATGCAGCAGTAAATATTCTTTAAATATATCATTATGAACTAGTACTTCCCCCCTCCATAGGACCTATCCCTTGAAATGGGATTACTGGGTCAAAGGTTATATGTATTTGAATTTTCAGTTGCTATTGCCAGCTTGCATTCCAAAAAGTGTAGCAATTCGTGTTCTAATAGCAGCATGTGAGAGTGGTTACTAGCACAGAATGCTATATGTTTTGAGTTTAAAAATGTTAAAAAAAAAAGTTCTTTTGTCAATCTGAGGGGTAGGAAAAAATGGCATCTCCTTATTACCTTTTTTAAAAACAAATATTTATTTATTTGGCTTGCTGGGTCTTGGTTGCAGTATGTGGGATTTTTAGTTGTAGCATGCAAATTCTTAGTTGTGGTATGTGCGATCTGTTTCCCTGACCAGGGATTGAACCCAGGGCCCCCTGCACTGGGAGTGTGGAGGCTTAGCCACTGGACTAGCAGGGAATTCCCTCCTTATTGCTTTAATTTGTTTTTCCTTACCTGCCAGTGAGGACAAGCATCTTTTCATATGTTCATTGGCCATTTGGATTTCCTCTCGTGGAAATGGTCAGTTTGGTTGTATTCAGTTGGATAGTACGTGTTGTGTTGCAGACATTTTTTCCCCCAGCTATCATTTGACTTTGGCTTTGTTTACCTTTGTTGTTGTTTAGTTGCTAAGTCGTATCTGCCTCTTTGTGACCCCAAGAACTGCAGCACTCCAGGCTTCCCTGTCCTTCACTGTCTTCCGGAGTTTGCTCAAACTCATGTCCATTGAGTCAATGATGCCATCCAACCATCTCATTCTCTTTCATCCCCTTTTCCTTCTGCCCTCAGTCTTTCCCAGAATCAGTGTCTTTTCCATTGGGTCAAAAGACTGTTTTTAAAAATGTACCAGATAACTTAAAAACTGCTGCTGCTGCTAAGTCGCTTCAGTCGTGTCCAACTCTGTGCGACCCCATAGACGGCAGCCCACCGGGCTCCCCCATCCCTGGGATTCTCCAGGCAAGAACACTGGAGTGGGTTGCCGTTTCCTTTTCCAATGTATGAAAGTGAAAAGTGAAAGTGAAGTCTCTTTGCTCAGTCGTGTCCGACTCTTAGAGATCTGTTTCCCTGACCAGGGATTGAACCCAGGGCCCCCTGCACTGGGAGTGTGGAGGCTTAGCCACTGGACTAGCAGGGAATTCCCTCCTTATTGCTTTAATTTGCTTTTCCTTACCTGCCAGTGAGGACAAGCATCTTTTCATATGTTCATTGGCCATTTGGATTTCCTCTCGTGGAAATGGTCAGTTTGGTTGTATTCAGTTGGATAGTACGTGTTGTGTTGCAGACATTTTTTCCCCCAGCTATCATTTGACTTTGGCTTTGTTTACCTTTGTTGTTGTTTAGTTGCTAAGTCGTATCTGCCTCTTTGTGACCCCAAGAACTGCAGCACTCCAGGCTTCCCTGTCCTTCACTGTCTTCCGGAGTTTGCTCAAACTCATGTCCATTGAGTCAATGATGCCATCCAACCATCTCATTCTCTTTCATCCCCTTTTCCTTCTGCCCTCAGTCTTTCCCAGAATCAGTGTCTTTTCCATTGGGTCAAAAGACTGTTTTTAAAAATGTACCAGATAACTTAAAAACTGCTGCTGCTGCTAAGTCGCTTCAGTCGTGTCCAACTCTGTGCGACCCCATAGATGGCAGCCCACCGGGCTCCCCCATCCCTGGGATTCTCCAGGCAAGAACACTGGAGTGGGTTGCCGTTTCCTTTTCCAATGTATGAAAGTGAAAAGTGAAAGTGAAGTCTCTTTGCTCAGTCGTGTCCGACTCTTAGCGACCCAATGGACTGCAGCCCACCAGGCTCCTCCGTCCATTGGATTTTCCAGGCAAGAGTACTGGGGTGGGGTGCCACTGCCTTCCCCAATTTAAAAACTACCCAGGTAATATTAGTTTTTTATAGACAATTATTAAATACAATAAGCCAAAAGAAGACTACAAAAATCACTCATTTTCACACTACTCATAGATAACCACCCACAGATAACTATTTATATTTTGGGGTATATGCCTCCCAACTGTCTTCTACACACATTTTACTCTTTGTTTTAAAATATCACCACTAAAGGATAGAACTCTAAATGTGTATACTGATCAGAAGAGAAAGGGAAATTCAAGTGCAGGATCCTTTTCATAGCTACTTGAAACATATAGAAAGATGCTTATAACAGATGAGGGCAGATGGGTAGTACTGATCAGGAGGGAAATTTATCGTTCATATTGTAATGATTCTAAAATGCACATTTGATTTGCTTATCTGAACCTCCCTGAAATCAGCAAGTGTTTTGTATGCAGTGATGTCTCACAAACACTGCCAGGCAGCGATCAGAACATAGTCATTGTTGTCTACATGTGTGAGCTAGTTCACAGCTTTTCATGATATCTGCACTTTACTTGGGTTATTCTCACTCAGGAGTATAAATGTTGAATTCAATTGCCATTTGAAATATCTTCAGTAAGATTTACACTATGACTACATTCAGTTCAGTTCAGTCACTCACTCGTGTCCGACTCTTTGTGACCCCATGAATCACAGCACGCCAGGCCTCCCTGTCCATCACCAACTCTCGAAGTTCACCGCTCCATCCCTTCCCTAGAGGGTAGGAAAGAATACAGCCCTCCCAACACCTTGATCCCAGACTTTCAATCTGCTGAACTGTGAGAAATGAATTCTTAGTGTTTTAAGCCCTTGAGTTTGTGGCAGCCCCAGAAAACAAATACACTCACTGGTCAGAAATGGACATTGATAATGGGTTACCTGACCAGCTCAGCAAAGACTCAGCAAAAACAGGACATAGTGAGTCAGGATGAATGGACTCAATCCTCCAAAACTTAGCAGATTTTATGAGCATGTATTGTTGGCAAGCCAATATTTTAAAGTCAAGTACTCTTAACCAATGGGCTGTAAAGTCCCTAGACTATTTTTAACTGTTCAAAAGTGGGTGAAAATACAGTCACAAGGATACAGAGCAAGGTCATCATTCAGAGTAGCACTGCCCTGCACAGTGGCCACCAGCCACATGTGGTCACTGAGTCCTTGAAATGTGTCCAGGCTAAACTGAAATGTGATGTTAGTGTAAAATACACACCAGATTTCAAAGATTTAGTATGAGAAACAGTGTGAAATATCTCATTAACAATGTCTACGTTGATTACATATTGGCTGTATTTTGGATATGTAGGTAAATTATTAAAACTAACTGCACCTATTCCTTCTTGCTTGTATAATGTGGCTACTAGAAAATTTAAAATTATACATGTGGCTCACATTACATTTCTATTGCTCAGTGTTGATTTAGAGACTAAACAGTGCAGCCTAAAGCAGGAGAAATAGGCAAATTGTAGATTTTGAAATAACAAGAGGCTGTGTGAATGTGACTGTTCTTAATACATTACGTAGATGTTATGGTACTAAGATAATGGTGTGTCTTATAATTGATTTGGTGTCTTAACTTTGATGTATGTGGCATTAAATTGTTTGGTTAGGTAATATATATGGGAAATAACTTTTGTAAGAGATTCAACAATGTGGCAATACTCATTTGGGAATATTTCACATATTATGCTTTTGGCACAAATAAAATAAATGAGTGAAATTAGGCAAACATGACCTGATCAGCAATAATAGTCAACAAGATGCTTGGAGAGATAGATGTGATTTTAAAAAAAGGAAGTTAAAGATCTTGTAGTGTTGACTTGTTTGTGACTTAAGAGAAAGGGAAGCTCTGGATGGACTTTGGGAGGAGTTGCGTATTGAGTCAGTGATGTGGATTGTGTGGAAAACTGTTCAAATCATGGCTAAAAGGAGATATTACATTGATCTTGCAAACTCAACAGCTTCTTGGATGTGGCCTGTGTGGTTATTTCTCCTGTTAGTGTGGGTGAAGCAGCATAAATAATCCCTAAATCCATGTTGCTCCATCTGTCAGCATGGCAGCTTGGAAGCGGTCCTGAACTAGGAGATGACAGTCGTCATTCTCCTGGGGTTTCTGCTCAGCCACTAGCTTTTATGCATGGAAGCCTGTTGCTTTGCTTGCTCTTAGTGTTAGTCGCTCAGTCGTGTCAGACCCTTTACAACCCCATGGTCTATAGCCCGCCAGGCTCCTCTGTCTATAGGATTCTCCAGGCAAGAATACAGGCGTGGGTAGCCATCCCCTTCTTCAGGGGATCTTCCCCACCCGGGGACTGAACCCAGGTCTCCTGCATTGAAGGCAGATTATCTGCCATCGGAGTTACCAGGGAAGCCCTTGCTTGCTCTTCCTACCCCTTAATTCAGCCAAAGAGGAGTAACCCTGCCCAGATTGGATGGGTGTAGTTTGGTAGTGGGAAGAGAAGAATAAGGAGTTAATGTGCACAGCCCTCCTTTGTAATCTAGTCTAGCATCTAAAAACATGATTCCTGGCCAGCTAATGGGATTTGAAAATTTCCTTAAGAAAAATAGCACATGAACATGAATATCCTAATATAGAAATTTTTTCAGGACTTTCTTGGCAGTCCAGTTGTTAAGGCTTCACACTTCGAATGCAGGGGACTCAGGTTTGATCCCTGGTCAGGGAACTAACATCCCATATGCCATGCAGCACGATAAAAATAAACCAAACATTTAAAATAAATTTCCAATAATTTTTACTTCTGTCTATAGTTTATTGTAAGACTCTTGTTTTTTTCTGATTTCATCAAGAACTTGCCAGAACAAACATTTCTTAAGTGGTTGATTGAGTTAGGGATACACCTTAGCACTTTCCTCAGCTTCAGATTGCCTGAAAAAAAAAAAAAAAGAATGGAGGCAAAGCATTTATAAACATTTCCTTTCTGGAAGGCCCAAGTCAGTTTTATGCACTGTTGCCTTAGCAGCACATTCTTTCCATTTGAGCAATACTGGAATTATTTTTAAGATGACTGAGTGAATTCTTAATTTCAGATATTAATATTTATTTACTTATTTCTAGCCTTTCACTTGGGTCTTCACAAATATTTTTCATCTCTCTGCTGAAATTCCCTAGCAGTTCACTTTTGTTGCCCGACATTTCTGCAGTATCCTTTAATGTCTCTGTCATAATTCTTTTGATGTCCATGTCTGACCATTCCAACATCTGGAAATCCATCTCAGGGTCTGTTTATATTCACCCTTTCCTCTCTTAACCATGGCTCACCTTTTCTTGTTTCCTCACATGTGTTATAAATCTTAATTGTATGCTAGACTTTGTGTAACAAAAAGCAGTGGATAAAAATTAATAATATTTACCTCCAGAAAAAATACTCTTTTTTTTTTTGGTGGGGCAGGGGCAGCAGGTCACACCACTAAAGGAGCTGAGTTGGTCTGCTCTGTAGCTGAACTTGGGTTGGTCTTGGTTGTCGTCTTAGTTACTTTGTCATAGTTTAAGTTAGACTCAGTTCACCATTACCTTCAGGGTCAAATCAGGAGCGGGCCTTTCCTTTCAGAGACGCTTGGACCTAAACACTGGTAGACTCTTGTTCGTATATTTCATAGCCAGCTGCCAGTTTTTTTTGCATGTCTGAGAGTTTTCTTTGCTTTCTATTCCTCTGGCTTTCAGTTTCTAAGGAGATCTCTTTCTACCTGGCCCCCGTCCCCTCGGCAGTGTAGGCCATGAAGTCTGAGTATTTTGCAGGGGTTCCTCTCAGCTCTCCCAGGCTTTCCTGGTCTCTGGAAGGCTGCTGAGGTATAGTTGGTAAAGACTCAGATGCCTCTGAGGTATTTCCTTCTGCTCTCCTGCCATCCCCAGCCACTGAGGGACTCTGCCTTACAATCAGTGAAGCCTGGAGAAATTGGGAGGGGTCTCTTCCCACTCTCTAGCCTCACCTCCAGCCTTGGGAATGTTGCTGCCCTCAGGGTTCTTAGCAAAGTGCCTCAGGTGCCTCCCCTTGGCTCTCCTGCTCACCTGCCTTTAGCAGGTGCTGCCTTGCAGAAAGCAATGGCACACTATTCCAGTACTCTCGCCTGGAAAATCCCATGGACAGAGGAGCCTGGAAGGCTGCAGACCATGGGGTTACTGAGGGTTGGACACGACTGAGCGACTTCAGTTTTACTTTCACACATTGGAGAAGGAAATGGCAACCCACTCCAGTGTTCTTGCCTGGAGAATCCGAGGGATGGGGGAGCCGAGTGGGCTGCCGTCTCTGGTGTAGCATAGAGTCGGATACGACTGAAGCAACTTAGCAGTAGCAGCGGCCTTGCAGTAGGAGAGGGCTTTGTGCATCCTGGTGGGGTGGGAGGTAGGGGTATTGTCTCTCTTCCAGCTTTTTGCCTGCTGTCCTTCACTCATTGAAGGCCTGTGGAGAACAGGTGGGTGGTGTCAACTTGCTTTGTGGCCGGAGCTCACTGGCATTCTAACCTGTCATGCTTGTCCACACAGAGCTAGAAGTTTATGAAGTTTGACTGGTTTCAAGCAGTCTGTGTCTGTTCCTCCTTTTCACTCTGCCAGGGATGAAGATAGCCACAGTCTCTCCTAAGAAGTGTTTATCACTTTCTACAATTGTTTATCATTTACTTTAGATTTCCTTGTGTCCTCAGCATTCAGGTGAATTTTAAAATTATGATTAGTAGCTTCTCTGCTGCTGCTGCTGCTGCTGCTAAGTCACTTCAGTCATGTTCAACTCTGTGTGATCCTATAGACGGCAGCCCACTAGGCTCCTCTGTCCCTGGGATTCTCCAGGCAAGAACACTGGAGTGTGTTGCCATTTCCTTCTCCAATGCATAAAAGTGAAAAGTGAAAGTGAAGTCACTCAGTCATGCCCAACTCTTAGTGACTCCATGGACTCCTCCATCCATGGGATTTTTCAGGCAAGAGTACTGGAGTGGGGTGCCATTGCCTTCTCTGAGTAGCTTCTCTAGCTTGTTGGTAATGTTAGTGGGCAACAATGATCTCTTGTGAATTTCTGCATTCTAAATGGAAGCATAATAGCTGAGAATATTTTAAGATTTGGAACTGTCATAATTTGCATCTTACTGACACTTTGACCATTGTTATGGTTTTGTAATAAAAGTTTAATTTTAGCAAGAAATACCAGATAACTGGTGTTAAGTCAGGAAATGGCACATGGAAGCTGAAACTCCAGTCTTTGGGAGCCCATCATGTCACCTCTGCCCACGAAGATGGGGCATCTCTAAGATGGCATTGGCTCCAGCCTTAGCCACACTGGCGGTATGGTGCTCCTACTGCTCATTTTCTCAGTGGTTTCCATGTGAGCATCTCTCTCACTCTGTTTTTTCTTTTTTTAATGTAGACTAAGTAGCTTCTCTAGCTTGTTGGTAATGTTAGTGGGCAACAATGATCTCTTGTGAATTTCTGCATTCTAAATGGAAGCATAATAGCTGAGAATATTTTAAGATTTGGAACTGTCATAATTTGCATCTTACTGACACTTTGACCATTGTTATGGTTTTGTAATAAAAGTTTAATTTTAGCAAGAAATACCAGATAACTGGTGTTAAGTCAGGAAATGGCACATGGAAGCTGAAACTCCAGTCTTTGGGAGCCCATCATGTCACCTCTGCCCACGAAGATGGGGCATCTCTAAGATGGCATTGGCTCCAGCCTTAGCCACACTGGCGGTATGGTGCTCCTACTGCTCATTTTCTCAGTGGTTTCCATGTGAGCATCTCTCTCACTCTGTTTTTTCTTTTTTTAATGTAGACTATTTTTTTAAAGGCTTTATTGAATTTGTTACAATATTGTTTCTGTTTTATGTTTTGGCTTTTGGCTGCGAGGCATGTGGGGTCTTGGTTTCCCAAGCAGGGACTGAACCCACACTGCCTGCACTGGAAGGTAAAGTCTTAACCACTGGACTACCAGGTAAGTCCCCATGTAAGCATCTCTGTCTGGGGGCTGTCTTGTTGACTTCAGTAAGTTTTGAAATCAACCATTCGATAGCAAAACTTCGGAAGGAGAAGAAGAAAAATAGTATATCCTCTTTTGCTTAATCCTCTTAAGCATAAATACCATCTATGCCTTCTTCATATGCTTGCACCGCTTCCTTTCTTTTTCTTTGCATTTTTTTTTTAAACTGGGCAGAGAGTCAGCTCTTGGAATTTCTTTCCAGTCAAGCCATAGAGAGCATGTTATACCCTACATGTTCCTACCCACCGTCACCCATGGAAGTAACAAGTGCTGGGAGAGTCCTCAGCTTGCAAGATCAAGTCTAATTATACTATGTTCTGGTTCAGTAACAAGACTACTTGAATAAGGTTGAAGCAAAGCAATAGACTATCCGTTAGGATCTGGCTGTGTGTGACCAAAAAAAAACAAAAACAAAACAAAACAAAACAAAAACAACAAAGCAACCCAGAGTAACAGTGGTTTAAGTATAGTAGCTGTTTATTTCTCTTTCAGACACAGGAAATTCATAGATGTCAGGGATCCAGGATCTCTTTACCTTATTTCTCAGCCACGTGTGATCTTAGGCTCATAGTCGAAGATGGTGGCATTCACATTCTAGGAAAAGGAAAAAAAGAAATTGTAAGAAGCTGGACAAAGGGTACAGGTGTATACCACCTCTTAGGGAAGGTCCTTAAAGGTTGTCTAGTACATTCCTACTCACTTCATTGATAAGAATTTTTTCAAGTGGTAATACTTAGCAGTACGAGAGGCTGAGGAACAGAGCCTTTACTGCAGGCAGCTGTTCATCCAGCTGAAAATCAGGGGTTCTACGGCCATAGAAAAAAAGAAAAAGTGAAGTTGCTCAGTCATGTCCAACTTTTTGCGACTCCATGGACTGTAGCCTACCATGCTCCTCTGTCCATGGGATTTTCCAGAGTGATGGAGTTGGTTGCCATTTCCTGCTCCAGCGGATCTTCCTGACTCAGGGATCGAACTTGGGTCTCCCACACTGTAGGCAGACGCTTTACCATCTGAGCCACCAGGGAAGTCCCTAATGCCATAGAGAAAGAGAGAATGTATTATGTATTGAGGGTTAACCAGCGGTCTTGGTCACCAGTCAGCTCTCTTGGGAAAAATATTACAGAGTTCCAGCCTAGTCCTGGACCTTGAAATCATTTTTGAGGGGAGAGCATTTAATATGTCAGTAACCTCTGTTCTGATGACTGCTCCCCTTCCCTGGTAGCTCTGTGGGTCTGCAGAACCAGAGCAGTGATAGGATAGTCGTCGCAGCAGTGTAGCTGCTCAGTTGTGTTCGATTCTTTGTGACCCCATGGACTGTAGCCACCAGGCTCCTCCGTCCATGGGATTCTCCAGGCAAGAGTACTAGAGTGGGTTGCCATTCCCTTCTCCAGGGGATCTTCCTGACCCAGGGATTGAACCTGTGTCTCCTGCATTGCGGGCAGATTCTTTACCCTCTGAGCCACTAGATAACAAAGGATCTAAAATATCATGTCACATGGAGACCTGCTAAAGAAACTAAGGATCTTCAGCTTAGAGGAAAGAAGAGTTGGTAATGACCCATGTCTTCACATATTTGAAGTGGTGTCTTGTGAAGTCTGGATGGATGAGAAGGGCAGAATCCATCCAGTGAGTAGAAGATACAGAGAGTAATACAAGTTCAATGTACAGAGGAAAACCCTAATGATAAGAGCTGTCAAAAAGAGATAGTGAGTACATATTTACTGCTGTCATCCTCCTGTCATTGATACGTGTTGAGGACAAAATAGTCAGCAAGAAGTTCTGGTTCCAACCTAAACCACAGTCAGCTCCCAGTCTTGTTTTTGCTGACTGTATAGAGTCTCTCCATCTTTGGCTGCAAAGAATATAATCAATTTGATTTTAGTATTGGACATTAGTATAGTAATGGTTAATTGGACCTACACAGTGTTTTAAAAAGCAGAGATATTATTTTGCCAAGAAAGGTCCATAGAATCAAAGCTATGGTTTTTCCAGTAGTCATGTATGGATGTGAGAGTTGGACCATAAAGAAGGCTGAGCACCAAAGAATGGATGCTTTTGAGTTTGGGTGTTGGAGGAGACTCTTGAGAGTCCCAAAGGAAATCAGTCCTGAATATTCACTGGGAGGACTGATGCTGAAGTTCCAGATCCAGTCTTTGGCCACCTGCTGTGAGGAGCCGCCTGAGTGTACGTGTCCCTGATGCTGGGCAAGTTGAAGGCAGGAGCACAGGACCACAGAGGATGCGATGCTTTAACGGCGTCACTGACTTGAGGCCACGAGTCTGAGCAAGCTCCTGGAGATGGTGATGGGCAGGGGAGCCTGGTGTGCTGCAGTCCACGGGGTTGCAAAGAGTTGGACACAACTGAGCTGGTGAACAGCAGCAACAAAGACATGCACACCCATACAGATGTACTATCAATATATACTTCACATACACATTGTGCCTTCACATACACACCCCATGGTGCCTGTCTTAATTGTGTCTGACTTTTTGTGGCCGCATGGACTGTAGCCCTGAAGGCTCCTCTGTTCTTGGAATTTTCCAGGCAAGAATAATGGTGGAGGGTGCCATTTTGTATACTTCACATATATAATAAGCTCCCCATCATGTAAGAAAGAAAGGCATGAGAAAATCTGCTTATTTGGGCAAAAAGAAGGAAGTATAGTCCTAACGTTGAGGCTTCCCTGGTGGCTCAGCTGGTAAAGAATCCACCTGCAATGCGGGCGACCGGGGTTTGATCCCTGGGTTGGGAAGATCCAGTGGAGAAAGGAAGGGCTGCCCAGTCCAGTGTTCTGGCCTGCTTGCAAAGAGTCGGACATGACTGAGCGAGTTTCACTAGCACTATGATCCTAACATTAAAGAAGCTGGTTCCCTATGGGGTGGGGCAGGGTGGGAAAGGGGTAGAGAGAGCAGAGAAGTGAGGATGGAGTAGTGCGTGTGAGGAGCGTGACACCAAGTCTCTTCAGTGTTGCTGTTACTGTTTGAACACGCAGGCGTCCCTGGTGACTCAGTGGTAAAGAACCCCCTGTTGAATGGGACCCCTGGGTCGGGAAGATCCCCTAGAGAGGGGCATTGCACACAGTCCAGGAAACAGAGTCGGACACGACTGAAGTGACTTAGCAGCAGCAGCAGCAGAGGATATATGCTTCTGTCAGGTCTAAACTAATGGTCTCTCCTGCTCATTTCTAGAAATGTGTTCTGGGTAGTGCTGCAGTGCATAGAAAGGAAGAAATTTGCCTTGGAGGGCAAAGCAAATTCCAAATTTGTGGGACTTCTATTGATAAAATGAACTTTTTAAAGTTTCACAGTGGTTTACCATCACTAAACCAGGCTGTGCTAACCTCTTGCCTGGAGAGAGAATGTTGGTTGAACACACATGAATTCAACAACTTGAAGACTTAAAAGACTTGAACTAGTTGATTTGGAAGAACTAAAAACATCCTCTAAAATCTGTAAGTATTGTAAAAAGTTTCTGAAAATTTTGAAAAGTTTTCCCACTGAGGACTTAAAAAAAACAACCAAAAAAGCCATAACTCCCTTTTGCCCAAGAAAATAACCAAGAAAAAAATGATAAAAACTTTTTTTCAGTTCTCTCGGTCTAAATATATCAATATACAAAAACATGGTAATTTTATGAGTGAAACAAGTTATACATAATGCATTTTTATGTTCCTAAACGAACAGCATGACTTTATATCTGTAAAGGGCACTAAAAATAAGCTTTGCATGTATTTCAGTCCCCTGCCCCCAAATTTTCTTTGAAGAAAAAATTTTTTTGTTCTTCCGTAGCTTAAAATTTCTGAAAAATCTCTGTATCTGGTCTGTTCCTTTTGTTCTTTCTGCCTTGTAGCTTGGGTTCTATTTCTGTACAGTGGATAAGTGTGAAATTAACTGTTCTTTTAGCCTAACTGATAGATGAGATTTAACTCTCTGTCATTTACCTGCTGGGTATCTAGAGAGCTTGGGCTCTGTGGTGAGTGTTCTGTCCATGGTTTTTGCCAAGGTGGGCTTCATTTCTTCCCAGCTTTAGTTCCCACTAGGGCCCATCAGGCGTACTGACACACAGTGTTTATCCAAACAATTCAAGAGCCATACAGCCAGAGAATAATTTGTCTTCATGACACACCTGGGAGGCATTCAGGCAAAAAGGCTGTTACAATGGTGGGGCACTGGCAAGAGCATCAGTTTGGAGTCTGGACAGAGTGCTTGGGGGCTGAGACTCTTAGGCTCTGCCACCAGCTTTGTGGGATCGTAGGAAAGTCTTTCCCCCTCTCTGAGACCTTTATTGCTCACTTAAAGGATGAGAGTATTGGATAAAAGCTCTATGGACCTCATACACTCCAATGTTCTATAAATGTATAATTTTGAGCCCACATTTCAAAACAAGAAGGTTGCAGCATTGATCTAAGGTTATAAAATAGACTAATGTCATCTGGTCCCATCACTTCATGGGAAATAGATGGGGAAACAGTGTCAGACTTTATTTTGGGGGGCTCCAAAATCACTGCAGATGGTGACTGCAGCCATGAAATTGAAAGACGCTTACTCCTTGGAAGGAAAGTTAAGACCAACCTAGATAGCATATTGAAAAGCAGAGACATTACTTTGCCAACCAAAGTCCATCTAGTCAAGGCTATGGTTTTTCCAGTAGTCATGTATGGATGTGAGAGTTGGACTGTGAAGAAGACTGAGTGCCGAAGAACTGATGCTTTTGAACTGTGGTGTTGGAGAAGACTCTTGAGAGTCCCTTGGACTGCAAGGAGATCCAACCAGGCCATTCTGAAGGAGATCAGCCCTGGGATTTCTTTGGAGGGAATGATGCTGAAGCTGAAACTCCAGTATTTTGGCCACCTCATGTGAAGAGTTGACTCATTGGAAAAGACTCTGATGCTGGGAGGGATTGGAGGCAGGAGGAGAAGGGGACGACAGAGGATGAGATGGCTGGATGGCATCATGGACTCAGATTTCTTTGGAGGGAATGATGCTGAAGCTGAAACTCCAGTACTTTGGCCACCTCATGTGAAGAGTTGACTCACTGGAAAAGACTTTGATGCTGGGAGGGATTGGGGGCAGGAGGAGAAGGGGATGACTGAGGATGAGATGGCTGGATGGCATTACTGGCTCAATGGATGTGAGTCTGAGTGAACTCCAGGAGTTGGTGATGGACAAGGATGCCTGGCGTGCTGCGATTCATGAGATCGCGAAGAGTCGGACGCGACTGAACTGAACTGAACTGAACTGAATGAAGAAATTCCCTGATGGTCCAGTAATTAGAACTTGGCACTTTGACTGCCAAGGGCCCAGGTTCAGTCCCTGATCAGGAACTAAGATCCCACAAGCCACGCAGTATGGCGAAAACAAACAAACAAACAAAACAAAACCCAAAAAAGACTAATGGGAGAGCTGCTCTTTCTTCCTTCTGAATGGCACTGCAGTTTTTTGAACAAACACATTTGTCCACATTAACATGCTGGACAATCTTGGTTTACCATGGGAAAGAGTGAAAATAAACTCTAGGGGAAAGCAGGGTGGCAGGAAGAGAATAAATCCTCCTGGTGCCTGAAACTCTGTGGCATGGTGGTAATAATCTCAGTACCCACTTTAGGCTGTGTCATCTTGCTAGCTCTTGGGGAAGAGAGTGCACTTGGGGAAAAGGAATGCTCCCTTAGCCTCTGCTGCTGTTTTGTTGGCTTATTTCCTTCCACAGCCTCCCCTTGAATGCCTGAGTTTGCTTATAGTCAGCCAGCTTGACACTGGCTTTGAGCGATTCCTGAGCAATGAGGAGTGACCGGCCTACCTTGCCTGCTGTGGTATGGGGCTGGGCTGAGGAGCTGGGTGGTGTTTCTGTCCCCATAGCACAAGAGACTGTGAGGCTCCTTTGCCCTTCCAGAAATGACTCCAAGGGCAGGATTGCCAGGAGGCAGACAAGGAGGCTGCCCTTGTTTTGTTTCCAACTGGTTGGCAGACCCGAGAGGCTCATGAGCATCTGAATTTAAGAGTGCTTAACGCTGATTCAAATCTTAAGCTGTCTTCTAAACTTTTGAGTGGATTGGAGTCAATATGTGAAATACACATATATGCTCTTTCAAAAATGACTAATCTCACTCAACCACGCTGTTTCCTTTCTTTCTGCCCACACTGTAACACCCCCAAGGGTGGTTTCTATTTATTGTCAATAAAGGCACTTCTTAGATTGCTTAGATATGAAAATGAAAATAAATGCCTTAGTTTATATATGAAATGATGTGGGCTAAAATACATGCAGAAAGTAATTCTGAAAAATTGGAAATAACCTAAATTTCCTTCAATGGAGATTTGATAATTGATAGTAATTCACACATGAAATATAAGGCAGCATTGAAAACCATAATGGAAAAGAATAGAAAAAAGAATGTGTACATAAGTCTCATTTTGCTCAATAGCAGATATTAACACAACATTGTAAATCAACTATGCTTAAATAAAAATAAAATGATGATAGAGATACATCTTTGTTGATATGAAAAAGTATTCTGATATGTGAAACAGGTTAAAACTACATGTATCAGATGATTCTGTTTTTGGAAAGACAAAAGTGTATATGCATATACTTAAAAAAAATCTGTAAGAGAGGACTCACCTAGGCATGTGCATTCGGGGGCTGAAAAGAGGTCCTGGTGTCCATGTGGTCTGGACCTAAGGCCTTGATATTTTCACCACACTGTTTCAGCACTGTCACTTTGCTTTCCAATCCTCTATACTTCACGTTCAAAGACAAAATTGAGCAGTGGACAACTGTGGTGATAGAAATATGGATGATGTGTTTTCTGCTTGGCAAGCTGATTTTTTTTTTTTAAGTGCACTTGGGGAAAAGGAATGCTCCCTTAGCCTCTGCTGCTGTTTTGTTGGCTTATTTCCTTCCACAGCCTCCCCTTGAATGCCTGAGTTTGCTTATAGTCAGCCAGCTTGACACTGGCTTTGAGCGATTCCTGAGCAATGAGGAGTGACCGGCCTACCTTGCCTGCTGTGGTGATGGGGCTGGGCTGAGGAGCTGGGTGGTGTTTCTGTCCCCATAGCACAAGAGACTGTGAGGCTCCTTTGCCCTTCCAGAAATGACTCCAAGGGCAGGATTGCCAGGAGGCAGACAAGGAGGCTGCCCTTGTTTTGTTTCCAACTGGTTGGCAGACCCGAGAGGCTCATGAGCATCTGAATTTAAGAGTGCTTAACGCTGATTCAAATCTTAAGCTGTCTTCTAAACTTTTGAGTGGATTGGAGTCAATATGTGAAATACACATATATGCTCTTTCAAAAATGACTAATCTCACTCAACCACGCTGTTTCCTTTCTTTCTGCCCACACTGTAACACCCCCAAGGGTGGTTTCTATTTATTGTCAATAAAGGCACTTCTTAGATTGCTTAGATATGAAAATGAAAATAAATGCCTTAGTTTATATATGAAATGATGTGGGCTAAAATACATGCAGAAAGTAATTCTGAAAAATTGGAAATAACCTAAATTTCCTTCAATGGAGATTTGATAATTGATAGTAATTCACACATGAAATATAAGGCAGCATTGAAAACCATAATGGAAAAGAATAGAAAAAAGAATGTGTACATAAGTCTCATTTTGCTCAATAGCAGATATTAACACAACATTGTAAATCAACTATGCTTAAATAAAAATAAAATGATGATAGAGATACATCTTTGTTGATATGAAAAAGTATTCTGATATGTGAAACAGGTTAAAACTACATGTATCAGATGATTCTGTTTTTGGAAAGACAAAAGTGTATATGCATATACTTAAAAAAAATCTGTAAGAGAGGACTCACCTAGGCATGTGCATTCGGGGGCTGAAAAGAGGTCCTGGTGTCCATGTGGTCTGGACCTAAGGCCTTGATATTTTCACCACACTGTTTCAGCACTGTCACTTTGCTTTCCAATCCTCTATACTTCACGTTCAAAGACAAAATTGAGCAGTGGACAACTGTGGTGATAGAAATATGGATGATGTGTTTTCTGCTTGGCAAGCTGATTTTTTTTTTTTTCCTACAGTGAACATTTATTGCCTCTCTGGCAAAATCGCAAAAATTAGAAAAAGGGATCCAGGAGACCCTCCTTTGCTTGGGATGTCTTGCTTGAGATTAATTTGAGTTTCATTTCTAGTTCAGCTTGCTGGATCTTCTTTTTCCCCTTACTCTTTTTTGGCTCTGAGTTCTTTCTACTCTGTTATTTTGCGTATCTATGTTCCTTTCCAGTCATGAAGATAGCTTGACACGGAGCAGATTGGGCGGAACCGTCCAAAAGAAAAGTTGGTCCTCCTCCATTTGGGTGGATAATCCTGACCTCTTGGCAGTTTGGCTCACCTGTTGCCAGGGGTGCAGACATTGCCTGGGAAACTAGAGAAAACCAGCAGAAGGCAGAGGGTGAAGAAGTGGTTGATATGAGGAGATTTAATTACCGCTGTGGAAAATCAAATTACTGTTCTCAGTTCTTCACAGCATTCAAAGGGAGTATTCATCAATGCCCTTGCTATGGCCTCATAGCAAAGGTGGTTGCAGTATACATTCTGCCCCTTAACTTTGGGTTTGGCCAAAGGGAATAATAGTGGCTGGGGAATCACAGAGGCTTGAAGAGCCCATACATTCAGGCTGCAATTTTTGTACATCCATGACCCACCTGAGAACTTCCTCCAGGCAGCTGTTGCCCCACCAGCCTGGGTTCCAGAATAAATATGATGCCTTCAACCCAGCCCGTAGTCTGGAGCCAAGTGCTGCTGAATGGCTGCCCGAAGCAAGTTCCCCCAGCCCAGCCCAGCCTGGACTAGCCAAACCATAATCAGTCTTGCAGACTCATGAGAAGGAGACTTAATCCTAGCTGTTTGAAACCACTGAGTTTTGGGTGGTTTATTGTGTACCTTCCCTGAGGCTATAACTGGTTGGTACACTGGCCTAGGTCTGTTAAACAGACCCACCAGAGTCCTTGCTGGCTGAAAAGAGATTTCTGCCTGCCTGTGTGCAATAAATGTGCAGAAAACATCCAAAAATGTGATGATGATAACCTGGAAAGAAAAGAATACGGTCGGCCTGACTTCGCATCCAGGGCAAATATAACTTTCCCTCCTGGATTATAAATGAATCCCAGCATTTCAATTAAGGAACTGAATACATTAAGGAATACATTACTAATATTCTAACTCTAGGTCCAGGGAAATTCAGTTTGTGGTCAATGCCTGAAAAGTTAGTGAGTCATTAGGAACAGTGTACAAGCCAGGAAGCCCCGACTATACATACCATTGACTCTGGCCTTTCTGTCAACCTTATTGTTTTTCAGAGGAACTCCTTCCTCTCAGTTTAGCTTTGCTCTAACCTCCAGGAGGCTGCTGGACAAGTCTGAGGTCATTGGAGGGAATGGTACTAGAAAACTCACAGACACAGTGGCAGCGATATTGGGTGTATTTTGCTTTCTGTCCAAGCTGAGAGGTTTCCTTGAAGCCAGGATCGTGTTTAGATTCCCAGATGCATGTGTTACCCTAAGGTTCACCGTCTCCTTCTGTGCTTGGCAAGAAATGTGGGACTCTCTTGGATGCCTGCCTTGTGTGCAGTGAATGCTTAATGCTCGTTAGACGGCTGCAGCACAATCCCGGGCGGGGGGCCACTCTCAAGGACACAGACTTGGGGACAGGGCACACGGAGGTCATCAATTGCTCCCTATAACAGCGAGGAAGTGAGGCCTCAACATACAGCACACCCTGAAAGCAGGAGGGCTGGAGCTGAGCTAGAAACCACAGCAGCAAGACCTTTCCCCCTGACGTTCAATGGTTGCTGTTGAGTTGCCGGGTCATGTCCAGCTCTTCTGTGACTAATGTACTGTAGCCCGCCAACCTCCTCTGTCCATGGTTTTCCTGGGAAAGAATAATGGAGTGGGTTACCGTTTTCTTCTCTAGGGGATCATCCTAATCCAGAGGTCAAACCTGTGTCTCCTGCATTGGCAGTTGGATTCTTTAACCTTGAGCCACCTGGGAAGCCCAACTTTCAATGGTACCCATATGTTTTTGGCCTTTCTTACCTTTTCTCTGCAGGATACACACTGAATGGGAATTCACTTATGAGGCTAGTATTTTAAAGCAATGAACTTTAAAACATGATCCACATTGTCAGTTTAGGTAGTTGGAAAATGCAGAAAGGTGCAAACAGAAAACAAAGTCACCTGCAATCCCACAGAACAGATGTAGGCACTGCTGGTGTGCTTTTTTGTTACCCGAACTCACCAGCAATTTGGTGTTTGTCATACATGTCATTTCATTTAAAAATTTTTGCAGAAATCACTTCACTTTGCTGTTTAATATTCTTTGAAAATACCAGGTTTTAATTGAAAAATAACCCATCATGATCTATTGAACTTTTCTACTCTTGATGGATATTTATTATTCATCCAGTTTTCATTATCATCAGTAATGCTGTGATGAGAATTCTTTCCCAGAAAAGGAATGGGAGTTCCTTTTAAAAGTCCTCATGCTATGCAATGGGCTTGTTAACACACTACTGATCATAGATTAGTTTATGTTACACTTTTGATAAATACTGCAAGAGTCATTAAGCAGTTTCCTACCTTTTGATTATAAAATTATTTATGTCTCAGAAAATAATTTGAAATATGACCCAAACCTATGCTCAAAATTTCTTTTGCTTTATTTTGTTTTTAATGATAGTAAAAGATTGAAAAGAGAAATTCCTCATATTAGGAAATTAGTTAAATAAACGACAGCTTATTCTTCTGGTTGAAATGGATACTTATGTGAGTTTTAAATAATGGAAATATTGATTGTTGTTTAATTGCTAAGTTGTGTCTGACTCTTGTGACCCCATGGACTGTAGCCTGCTGGGCTCCTCTCTCCATGGGATTCTCCAGGCAAGAATACTAGAGTGGGTTGCCATTTCCTTCTCTAGGGGATCTTCCTGTTCCAGGGTTCAAATCTATGTCTACTGCATTGACAGGCAGATTCTTTTACCACTGATACATCAGGGAAGCCTAGAAATGTTGATAATAAATGTCAAATAAGAATATAAGATTGTATCTATTGTATGAGCTTGACTCTGAAGCAACATGTACAGGAAAGAACTCTGCTAAATGCTAGTACAAGAGGAGACTGTTTGGGACCCCACAGCCTGCAGGCTCCTCTGTCCATGGGATTTTTCAGGCAAGAATACGGGAGTGGGTTGCCATGCCCTTCTCCAGGGGATCTTCCTGACCCAGGGATCAAACCCAGTTCTCCCACATTGTAGGCAAATTCTTTACTATCTGAGCCACCAGGGAAGCCCAGTATAGGATCAAATGATCTTTTTCTTCTCTCTGTACTTTTTCTGGCATCTTAAATACTTTGCTTTTACTATCAGGAAAAAGTGTGTTGTTATTCTTTATAGTCATATATTACAGATGAGGTCATTTCCTGGGAAGGAAGGGATGACGGTGTGAGTTCCATTTCCTTCCTAATGAGAGGCATCCAGAGCTTGGTCAAAGCTGTGTTCCTGTGCTCTCAGCCCTTTAAACAAGATCAGTGTCTTCTTTGGTTCAGCTTAACATAATCTGAACTCTAGTTTCATTTTCCTGAGAATATTTTTCCCTAATTCAATTTTTCTAGCCTTCAGATATTTTGATGCTTTTTCCAGAGGGAGTAAAATCCCATATGTTATATATAACCCATCTATTTTTCTCCTAAATTTTTATTTTGTTTCAAATCTCAGGTAAAGCAGTTTTTCAAGTGGTGTGTCTATATAGCTTTAGCTCACTCCACCCTAGGAAACCCACTAATCTTTCTGTCTCTATAGACTTGCCTACTTTGGACATTTAATATAAATCAACTCATATTAATACAATATGGAGCTTTTGTGACTGGCTTCTTTGAATCAGTGTGTTCTCAGGTTTCCTCTGTGTTGTAGCAGGTGTCATTATTTCAGTCTTTTTATTGTTGTATAATACTCTATTGTATAGACTTACTACATTTTATTTATTCATCAGTTGGTGGATATTTGGATTGTTCCCACTTTCTGGATAGTATAATGCTGCTGTGAACATTGTGTACAAATGTTTGTGTGAAGGTGTGTTTTCATTTCTCTTGGATAGGAGTGAAATTGCTGGTTCATATAGGTAACTCTGTGTTTAGCCTTTTGAGGAACTGCTGAAAAATTTTCTAAAGTAACTGCAACATTTTATATCCCTGCCAGGCATGTATGAAGGTTCTCGTTTCTCTACATGGTTGGTAACACTTGTTGTTATCCATCTTTCTGATTTTAGTGATTCTGGGTGAAAAATGGTATCTCATATTGGTTTTGATTTGCATTTTCCTAAGGAGAAAAGGAAAGATATTCCCATTTGAATGCAGAATTCCAAAGAATAGCAAGGAGAGAAAAGAAAGCCTTCTTCAGTGATCAGTGCAAAGAAACAGAGGAAAACAACAGAATGGGAAAGACTAGAGATTTCTTCGGAGAAAGGCAATGGCATCCCA
>SJYC01140377.1:0-19388 GCA_006408675.1 Madoqua kirkii
CCGAGGATGAGATGACTGGATGGCATCACTCACTCGATGGACGTGAGTCTGAGTGAACTCTTGGAGATGGTGATGAACAGGGAGGCCTGGCATGCTGCGATTCATGGGGTCGCAAATAGTCGGATACGACTGAGCGACTAAACTGAACTGATTTTATAGCTTAGAGTATGCCTACAGTACCAACAAATGCAATCATCCCAAAAAATAAATAACAAAAACTGCAACCTACTGAATTGGGAGGTAGAAGGGTATGACAAAAAAGGCCAGTGAACTAGGGACAGAAAATCTAAGTTCCACTCTCAATTTCATTAATAACAAAGTTATACAACCACAGTAAGTTAAGCTCTATCTCTCCTAGGTGTCTCTTATTTGTTTTTCTTTTTTCTTCTAACTCTCTTTTAAATCTCAAGAGCTTATTATCTCCTTGAAGATTATAAATTAACACTATAAAGAAAACAAGAATGATGAAATGGTAAAACCGACAATACTATCAATACATTAAAAATGGGAATACGTTTGAAAGCAGTATCAGATGGGAGTTGATCTGAATATCTGAGCGTAGGAAGGACTTAGAGGTCACTGAGAACAGAAGAGATATAGACAAATAAGTGAAACAGTGGGTGAAAGGATCTGAAACAGAATACTGTAAGAAGCAAAGTATATGTAAAGAAATTAAATTGGTTGGAACAGATGCAAATATAAAGGTAATTTAGAACCTGATGTATTATACTGTGGGCTCTCCTGGTGGCTCAGACGGTAAAGAATCCGCCTGTAATGCAGGAGACCTGCGTTTGATCCCTGGGTCAGGATGGTCCCCTGGAAAGGGGAAAGGCAACCCACTCTAGTATTCTTGCCCAGAGATTTCCATGGACAGAGGAGCCTGGTGGGCTACTGTATATGGGGTCGCAAAGAGTCGGACACAACAGAAGGCTGTGATAACTGGCTCTGGACTGCCTAGGTTCAAATCCTAGCTCTGTCACTTACTAGCTGAATGCTTATATGAGGTATAATCATTTCCACTCTTCCTAGACAGCAGTAATACAGGAGTAGTAGAAGAGAAAATAGTACTCCAATGCAATGGATCTATGTATCTATTACCCTGCATATGCTGTGGCTTCCAGACATACACACATAATCTCTCACCAGACTGCATGTTCTTTGGCTAGTTAAAACCTAGTCATCCTTGAATATGTTCTTTACAAACTATCTGATACCACTGAAATAATTTTATTTAGAGTTCAAAATACCTGAGACATTACCAGATATGAAACTTATTTCATAGATGAATATGTTAAAAACCTAAAAGGAACAAGAATGTGGCCAATGTCATGTTGATGCCATCTGATTCTCCTTACAACTTAATACTAAGCAGTCAGTCATTCAGAAAGAAATATTTATGCTAAACATCCCTCTTTGGAACTTAAAATAGTCATAGACTAGATCAGTGGTGTCCAAAGAGGGGTGATTCAAATTGCACAAGGTAATCAGTTGGGGGAGGGCAAGAAAATTAGAATATTTATTTATACAATTTATTTTAAAATTAAGCTTTACCAACATTCAGAAAACTAAGATCATGGCATCTGGTCCCATCACTTCATGAAAAATAGATGGGGAAGCAGTGGAAACAATGTCAGACTTTATTTTGGGAGGCTCCAAAATCACTGCAGATGGTGATTGCAGCCATGAAATTAAAAGACGCTTACTCCTTGAAAGGAAAATTATGACCAACTTAGATAGCATATTCAAAAGCAGAGACATTACTTTGCCAGCAAAGGTCTGTTTAGTCAAGGCTATGGTTTTTCCAGTGGTCATGTACGGATCTGAGAGTTGGACTGTTAAGAAGGCTGAGAGCACCGAAGAATTGATGCTTTTGAACTGTGGTGTTGGAGAAGACTCGAAGAGTCCCTTGGACTGCAAGGAGATCCAACCAGTCCATTCTGAAGGAGATCAGCCCTGGGATTTCTTTGGAAGGAACAATGCTAAAGCTGAAACTCCAATTCTTTGAACACCTCATGTGAAGAGCTGACTCATTGGAAAAGACTCTGATGCTGGGAGGGATTGGAGGCAGGAGGAGAAGGGGACGACAGAGGACGAGATGACTGGATGGCATCACGGACTCAATGGACGTGAGTTTGAGTGAACTCCGGGAGTTGGTGATGGACAAGGAGGCCTGGTGTGCTGCAATCATGGAGTCACAAAGAGTCAGACACGATTGAGTGACTGAACTAAACTGAACTGAAAATGTAATGCTAAACAAATGCATAGAAACACATTTATTTTTTAGCATATACTACTAAAAAGCAACCAAAAAACACTGTTGAAGGCTTGAAGAAATACAAAGAATAAACTATAGACACTGGCTACTTGATAGGATAAAAAACCAGATTTTTTTTAAATGACTCAGCTAATGAAACTGCCATATGTTATCTTAATTTGAAACAAAAGAACAATTTTTTTTGTGATATATTAAAAAAAGATATACTGGAAAAGATATATTCTTAACAGCAAATAACTTATTAATAAAACCAATGTTTTTAGAGAAAAAAATTACATGTACATGAAAGAGGGCCTTTGGAATTAAAAGAACTATAGGATTAAGCTGAGCAAAAGAGGAAGAACAGAATTTGTGAAAGTATTTCATTGTATCACTCATGAGCAAACTACTGTAATAAAGAAACTGAAGCTAGCAGTGCCCAAACTGCTAGACAAACTCACCAAGGTCATTAATTATTTTAATTAAAAAAAATCTTTAAAATGTAGTAAGAAAAAATGTAATAAAATTCCTATAGCAGTTTGTAGTAAGCCATAGTAATAGTAAAAATCTTTCATTGAACACAAAGGTGTGCTGTTCATCTCATGTCAAAGTAATTTAAAAAGCTGTTAAGCTTAAAATCAGAAAACAAATGTTTTGTATTTGCTGAACTTTTCTAGAGTAAGTAGCTTTCCTTAGTGTGCTATGTAGTAGATATTAAAATTAAAAAACAAACAAACAAAAAACATTTAATCTGTCCTTTCAAAGAAAAGGTAACATTTCAACAATAAGTAAGAACGCATGTGCTTTTCAAAAGTGATCTGCCCTAATGGAGACAGCTTTTTGAAAAGAGCATTTAGAAATGGGACTTTTAAATTGCTGTTGCTGAAAAATACACATAAATACCCGCACCCTAAAAATTTGGAGACAATTAAAAAGAGAATCTCCCAAATGAGGAATACAAGTCACCTGTGATTCATCTGGAAAAACTAAAGATGAAACTTTGGTTTGTAACAGTAATTAGAGGATACCAAAGAAGATAAAAATTTAATAGGCAAAAACAAAGAACATTTTTAGAATTAGTGAGTGAAATTTAAAAATAAATAATTTGAATTAGTTTGCAACTACAAACTTCTTCCATCTGCGATCTACTCTTCTTGATGATGGCCAGGAAAGCAAAGTATCAAAACAAATACAACTTACAAAAAGAACTTTCAGTACCTATATTAAGAACCAATCATATCTCAAAAGAAATTAATAAATTAATTCCATTTAGAAAAGTGTACAAAAGAGAATGAAAAGTTTAAGAATAAGTTTGACATAAGTGTAAAAGTTTTACTCTGAAAATTATAAAACACTGTTGAAAGAAATTAAAGATGATATAAAAAATGGGAAGACATTCCAAGTTCATGGATCAAAAGATTTAAGTGTCAGTATGAAATACTTCCCAAACTGATCCATGGATTCAACACAATTTTTAACAAAATTCTATTAGTTTCTTTGTCAAAACAGACAAGCTGATTCTAAAATTCTTATGGAAATACAATGAACCCAGCATAGTCAAATCAATCTTGAAAAATATGACCAAGGTTGGCAAAGTCATACTTCCTGATTACAAAACTTTATAACCAATAAGGAATTTGTATTTAAAATAAATAAAGAATTCTAATAAGTCAATAATAAAAAGAGAACCAATTTAAAAAATAGGCAAAGGATCTGAACAGATATTACCCTGAAAAAAATATACAACTGCTAATAAGCACATGAAAAGCTGTTGAGTATCATTAGCCAGTTGGGAAATGCAAACCAAAACCACAATGATATGGGGATTTCCTGGCAGCGCAGCAGTTAGGACTCTGTGCTTTGACAGCTGAGGGCATGGGTTCAATCCTTTGTCGGGACACTAAGATCCTACCAGCTGTACGCAGCACTACCAAAACAAACAAAAAGCCAAAACCCACAATGACATACTATTTCACATCCCTCAGTTCAGTCAGTTCAGTTGCTCAGTCGTGTCCGACTCTTTGTGACCCCATGAATCGCAGCATGCCAGGCCATCCCTACGATGGTGATAACCCAAAACTGGGAAAACTACAAGTGGCAAGGAAAAGAGAAACTGGAACCCTCACACACTGCTGATGGAAATATAAAATGGTACAGCTGCTTAAACAGAGTTACTTTATGACCTAGAAATTCCACATCTAAGTATATATGCAAGAGAACTGAAAACTTACAGGCATAAAAAATGTGCATGCAAATATTCATAGCAGCATTATTCATAAAGGTCAAAAGGTGGAAGCAACCCCAACATTCACTGACTGATGGACTAACAGCTGAATAAAATGTGGTCTTATCCATAATATAGATACTGTTTGCCAATTAAAATAAATGAAGTACTGATACATGCTACAACATGGATGATCTAGGAAAACATTTTGTTATATGAAAGAAGCTAGTCACAAAAGACCACATAATGTTTGACTGCGTTTATATTAAATGCTCAGAATAGGCAAATCCAAAGACAGAAAGCAGGTCAGTGTTACACAGGACTATGGGAGATGAAAAGGAGGGAAGAGTGACTGCTAACTGTGGTACAGGGATTTGGGGGAGTGATGAAGAGGTTTCAAAAGTGACTATGGTGCTGGCTGTACACCCCTGTGAATATACTAAAACTCACTAAACTATATACTTTAAGTGGATGAATTCCATGATCTGTGAATTAAGTCTCAATTGAAAAATTAAGCATATTTCTTTACACTGTTGACTTCTCAAAAAATGGTTTTGTGCTGATAAAGGAAATTCATGTATTAGGACCCACAAAATAGAGGCTGCCCCAGTGACCCAGCCCACATCACAAATCTAAACTTAAGTCAGCCCCTTTGACTATACAGATCGATCCTGCCTGCCCAAAATCCTTCAGAAAGGGAGCACCACCGTTTGTGAGGCACTGTACTTCCCAATCCATCAACTGTCTATCCTTAATAAAGGATATCAAACTTGTTTGCTAAAGTGCATTATTTTGTCATCTGACAGCACTGTTACTGATTATAAATTATTTTAAAGTATATTGCCATTTATACTCCTTTATGAATAGGAAATCTGGAATTCCCCTTTTGTCTAGAATTTGCTAATGTTTAAATTTAGGGGAACAGAAAAAATACATTTAGGGAAAAAAAAGACCTTTCTATTTGAAAACAATCTCAAACTTACAGAAAAGTTGTAGGTACAGTATCATAGAGTGGTATGACAACAACATATGTATACAAGTGGTCTTTGATCCTGATTCCTGGAAAGAGCTCATAAAACTTTGCAATTTCATGAGTGACAGGAATGTCTTCTGTTGTTCAAAACGAGTTTACGCTAATGAGGTGCCTTTTGCTAGTCCCTTCATCCCCTGCAGATTGCTTCAAGATGAAGTCTGGTTACCAGAAAGACCAAGACTGTGATTAGGTGTTAGACCTTTAAGCCTCACTCCCTAACCTCCAGTGAGGGGAGAGGGGCTAGAGATTAAGTTCAAGTGACCAAAGATTTAATCAATTATATGTGTGTGTTAGTCACTTAGTCGTGTCTGACTCTTTTCGACCTCCTGTACTTTAGCCCACCAGGCTCCTCTGTCCGTGGGGATTCTCCAGGCAAAAATACTGGAGTGGGTAGCCTTTCCCTTCTCCAAGGGATCTTTCCAACCTAGGACGAAACCCAGGTCTCCTGCACTGCAGGCAGATTCTTTACTGTCTGAGCCACTCCGTGAATAGCTGGGTTCAGAGAGCTTCTAGGAATGCACATTGATACATTAACCAACTTCAACACCTTGCCCTGTGCATCCCCTTCCATTTGTCTGTTGCATAAGTAGAGCACTTTCCTGAGTTCTGTGAGTTATCCTAGCAAATTAACAAATGTGAGGCAGGGGTGGGTTATGAAGTTGCTCAGTCGCGTCCAACTCTGCAACACCATGGACTGTAGCCCACCAGGCTCCTCAGCCCACGGAATTTTCCAGGCAAGATTACTGGAGTGGGTTGCCATTTCCTTCTCTAATATTGGGTTTGTAGCCCCCAATATTGTAGTTGACCAAGCTGAAGTATGGGTGCTCAGGACTCCACTTGCAGCTGGTATATGGACTGCCCTGTAGGACTACCCTTAAACTTCTGGGATCTGACACTAAATCCCAGGTAGATAATGTTAGAACTGAACTGAATTGCCAGATACCCAGTTACAGTCTGAGAGCTGGATGTTGGTGTGGAAAAAGGACACATCAAAAAAAAAAAAAAACCATACAAATAGAAAAATGATTCATTTCCCTGAACCATCTGAGAGTAAGTTTCAAAATGATGACATCACCCTCAAATAATTTATAATATATTTCTACAAACCATACCATTCCCTGTATAACCATAATATAAACAACAAAATCAGAAATTTAACATTGATATGACAGGGACAGAATGAAGGGACAAAACAGGTGACTAAACAGTTAATCTCACCAGGGGACTGTAAGTAAAAATATACAGGAGATCCCTGTAAGTTAATGATTACTCAAGAAAGCAGGCTTGCCTAACCACAGAACCAAGCAGGCTTGCCTAGCAGCAAAACTATGCAACAGAAGCACAAAACATGCCCCCAAACAGAAAAACAATGGTGGCAAGAGACCCATATCCTGCCCAGTGAGCTCAGTAAGTTAATGATCCCTAGGACATGCTCTCTGCACACACAAAAAACAATAATCTGTACACCTAGCTTGACCAGCAGAGACAATAAAACTTCCCTGCTTAACCTGGAGGAGGAGCTAATGATGAAAATATGACGTCTATTCAAGAAAGACAAAGAAGGTCTTCTACCCCTCTCCACTTTTCCTCTGCTTATAAAACTGTAGCCCAGTAAGTTCTCAGGGCGTGGCATTTCTTGCCCACCTTCTTGTAAGCCTCACAAGCATCCTATTCTTATAAATCACTTCTTATCTATCACTTTGCTCTTGCTGAATTCTTCCCTGCAGTGAGACATAAAGGACTATGGTACTGGAGGTCTTTGGAGCACCCCTGAAATGACACCAATCAGTTTTAGATGGCGACGCAGCAGGACTATTGTAAGATCATGTCTGGGGTAGGATCCTACCCCAGGATCCTACCTGGGGATCCTGGTAGGATCCTGCAAGGCCGTGGGGTGCCACAGGCTAGCAGTTCTGGGGAGGATGCGCCATTGATGACAGCCAATTTCAGCTGGGCTGATCAACTCTGAACGCTTTGGGGCTCTGATCAGGTACCTAAGTACAGGCCAGGGAAATGATGATATGAATGTTTAAAGATAGGGAACTGGAAGAATGATGGAAACCAGCATGGGTTGCTATAGCATGGTATGGAGATGTGGAAGGGATCTTTATTACTGGCGCAGAAGACAAGGGAAATGGTATATGAAAAGGAAGCATTTCACTGTCTGGGTTGCCTTGGTTAGGTTCCAGTCCTGACTGCAGAAACATAAATAGACAACAGAATGTCTACACTTGTGCACATTCAACAGCAAGCTTGGGATAAAGCCAGCCACTATATGATGTCACAAGATTTAGCAATCTATACTCTTCTCTTTCATTCTGAGGTTTTCCTTCTCTGCTCTACATCTGTTTTTGTTCCATTTCTTTCCTTTTTAACTCCAGGAGACTTTTTAATACACTCACTACAACAATGCATTCTTCTCTCTCAGTTAGTCTGGCAAGAAACCAGCTTAATTCTGAGACTTTTCTTCTATCCCTGATTAAAACTGAAGACTATGTGTTTCTCATAAGGCCTCCCACCTTTTGAGATGGCCCACATTCTGACTGTGAAATGTTTCTAAGTAAATACCCATCATTTTGTCTCTTGCTGAATTCTTTCTGTGATGAGATATCAAAAACTTCATCAAGTTTTGAAATCAAGTGTGTAATCTCAATTAAATGACCCTGGGTTAAAGTCCCAATCTGGGTTTTGACTGGGTTAGAATTCCAGCTACCTGGGTTTACATCCTAATCTCGGTTACATGGGTTCAGTCCTAAACCTAAAAAAAAAAAAGCTGTAAATTAAATAGTCAGGACTATAGGAAATCCAAGATAGCCACCTGGTTCTTTCTTGCTCCTTGACAAGCCTGTATTTATTTAATGGGTTAAAGCTTTTCTTAACCAAGAAGCTAAGCGCTCTCTCTCTCTCTCTCTCTCTCTCTCTCTCTCTCTCTCTCACTCACACACACACACACACACACAAAATGGTTAAAAATGTGTTCTTCACCTGGGGCATACTTTTCCTTTACTGGACAAAATGTACACACCTATGTGATCAATTAGCCAGACTTATTTTACAAACAAATCAATCTTAATTTGGCTATATTTGGTAAAAGTAAGGGTAATTTTAGGGAAAAATTCTATTTTAATAAATATTAAATTTTAGTTTTGCTACTTGAGGTCCATATCTACTGCTTAAAATTAACTTTTCAAATAGCTCTTTGGTGCTATGTTATATTATTGTAAAACATAACTGAGTTATTAAGAAGGTATTCTAAGCTTGTTTCTCAAACTGATCACTGTAATCTATCTTTGGATAGATAGGCCAAATGCTTATAATCTATAATCAGGGGATATATAGTTAAAAAAAAAAAAAAGGTTTTAAAGGACTATGTCCCACCTAGATAAAAGACCTCTTATCAGGTATTCTTAAGTTCACCATGCCATCCCACTAACCATCTCTGAAAAACCAAAGGGAATCAATTTCCAAGACTTAAGATCAGTTCAGTCACTCGGTCGTGTCTGACTCTTCGTGATACCATGGACCATAGCACGGCAGGCCTCCCTGTCCATCACCAACTCCTGGAGTTTACCCAAATAAATGTCCATTGAGTCAGTGATGCCATCCAACCATCTCATTCTCTGTCATCTCCTTCTCCTCCTATCTTCAATCTTTCCCAGCATCAGGGTCTTTTCAAATGAGCCAGTTCTTCCTATCAGGTGGCCAAAGTATTGGAGTTTCAGCTTCAACATCAGACCTTCCAATGAACACCCAGGACTGATCTCCTTTAGGATGGACTGGTTGGGTCTCCTTGCAGTCCAAGGGACTCTCAAGAGTCTTCTCCAACACCACAGTTCAAAAGCATCAATTCTTTGGCGCTCAGCTTTATAGTCCAATTCTCACATCCATACATGACTACTGGAAAAACCATAGCCTTGACTAGATGGACCTTCGTTGGCAAAGGAATGTCTCTGCTTTTCAATATGCTATCTAGGTTGGTCATAACTTTCCTTCCAACGTGTAAGCGTCTTTAATTTCGTGGCTGCAGTCACCATCTGCAGTGATTTTGGAGCCCCCCAAAATAAAGTCTGACACTGTTTCCACTGTTTCCCCATCTATTTGCCATGAAGTGATGGGACCAGATGCCATGATCTTTGTTTTCTGAATGTTGAGCTTTAAGCCAACTTTTTCACTCTCCTCTTTCACTTTCATCAAGAGGCTCTTTAGTTCCTCTTCACTTTCTGCCATAAGGGTGGTGTCATCTGCATATCTGAGGTTACTGATACTTCTCCCGGCAATCTTGATTCCAGCTTGTGCTTCTTCTAACCCAGCATTTCTCATGATGTACTCTGCATAGAAGTTAAATAAGTAGGGTGACAATATACAGCCCTGACATACTCCTTTCTCAATTTGGAACTACTCTGCTGTTCCATGCTTGGTTCTAACTCTTGCTTCCTGACCTGCATACAGGTTTCTCAAGAGGCAGGTCAGATGGCCTGGTATTCCCATCTCTTTCAGAATTTTCCAATTTGTTGTGATCCACACAGTAAAAGGCTTTGGCATAGTCAATAAAGCAGAAGTAGATGTTTTTCTGGAACTCTCTTGCTTTTTCGATGATCTAGAGGATATTGGCAATTTGATCTCTGGTTCCTCCGCCTTTTCTAAATCCAGATTGAACATCTGGAAGTTCACGGTTCACGTACTGTTGAAGGCTGGCTTGGAAAATTTTGAGCATTACTCTACTACTTTTATTTAGGTAATAAAAGTGCCCCACAGAGGACTTCCTGAGCCTTGATGTCAGTCTTTCCCTCTCTCCAACTCCTGAAAGTGCTAATTTTTAATTTCCAATTTACAGTCATACCAGTTCTTACTCACTGTCAAGAGCGCTAGAGACTCCTTCAGTACTATTTCTTTGTGGTAGTTTCTTGGACATTAACACCTGGGTTGGGAGACTACTTCAGAAGCAATAACATCTAAAGTTGTAAGGACAAATTTTATTTAAATACATGGTGGATTTTAACACGGGAAGAAAACTTTGGATAGCTAACTACTGCCCCAGTGAAAGCTACTATATCCACGGAAATGACTGTTTCAACAAGGGCTATCTCACAGGCGGCAGCCAAAACACCAGTTGAGATTATTACAGCCAGAGCCCACACAGACCAAATGGCAGCCCAAGCCCAAGAAGGCCATACCGTACACTAGGGGGGGAACAACACTGTCCCCAAGGCAGATCCACAGTGGAGTCACCAAATAAATTTTACTGACAGAGATAGATGGGACTATATGATTGTTAAATAGAGGGAATAATAAAGTTTACAGTGAAGCCTGTTAATTATGAAAAAATAAATGAAGTCCAACAGAGGCAAGATGAAAATCCTACAGTTTTTCAAGGGAAATGAATGAAAGCTCTTAAAAAGTATACATATGTGGATCCTTCCTCCCTCAATGGACAAGCCCTTTAAGCTATGCATTGCATAGCCAAGTCTGCCCAATATATCAGGCACAACATTTAAAAAACTGCTAGCTCTCACATCTCTACGAACAAATTACTCCAATTGGCTTACTCATTTTTCAATAACAGGCGTATGGCTAAAAAGGCTGAAATGGACCCAGAAAAATAAACAAAAGGCTCAAATGATTACATGGCTTTGTCCACTCAGGACAACCAAAGAAGAGGCCAGGCTTTCTAGGCCAATCAGGCCATGGTGGACCACAAGTCCCACGGGCACCCAGACAAAATCAGTGTGCCTGCCCTGTGTGGACAGATGGGACACTGGAAGAAAGACTGTGATCTATGTGCCAAATAACCAGGACACTGGAAGAGAGAATGCCCCAGATGCCAGTAAGTAACAGGGGCCCCTTGGCCACTGAAGGTCTCATAATCAGATGACTAACAGGGCCCGAGGCCAAAATGGCTCTGCCTAAAAATGAGATCTTTATAACTAATTATCAAGACTTCAGAGGTCATTGAAATGGCAGGCCACCTGACTGAATTTCTCACATACAGTGAGAAACCAAGCCTCTTGGTTTTAACCCAAATAATTAACAATTGTAAAAAATATGTAACGGGAGTGTCAGGAGACAGGGCCATACTTTACTGGGACCCCTTTACTGTAACATCAGTAGTTGGTTTTTTTCTACATTGCTTTCTATTGTGTCTGATTATCCTATTTCTTTAATGTAAGGGACTTACTAACTAAATTAGGGGCTACTCTCTCTCTCAAGAGCCACTCTCATCACCAAATGATATTAATAACAGAAAAAAAAAGAACAAATTAAATTAATAACTGAGATAATTTCTCAGTGCAGAGAAGAATTCAGCAAGAACAAAGTGGAAGATAAGAAGTGATTAGAATAGGATGTGTGTGAGGCTTACAAGTGGGCAGGTGAGAAATGTCATGCCCTGAGAACTTACTGGGCTACAGTTTTAGAATCAAAGGAAAAGTGGGGAGGGAGAGAAGACTTTGTCTTTTTGAAATAGATGTTATGTTTTCATTAGTTCCTCCCTAAAATATAAAACACTGAGATTCTGGGCCTAACTAAGGACAGATTGAGGTCTTAAGTGACCCTATTACAGATTTGGAAACTGGAAAAAAAATGGTTTGGATCTTCAAAATCATGATCATAACCTTTTAATGACTTTTTTTAATACTTATTGTTGTATTTCTTTTAATTTATATCTTTTTGTAGACTAACTCTTCAAGGCTTAACATCTGAGCTAAAAAGATGATGCTAACCAGAATGACACTAACTTATAGTTGTCCCAATACAGAAGGGACTGTAAGTCATGTGTTCACTCCTTCCCAAGGCAGGCCTATGCCCTATCTCAGCTCAAAATAGCTAATGAATGAACAAACTTCTCCTCTTACCATTTTTTTTAAGCATAAAAAGGTAAACACCTGGAGGGTGGAATGATGGGGACAGAATGAAGGGATAAAACAGGTGATTCAACAGTTAAGCCTACCAGGGGATTGTAAGAAGAAAAATGTGGGAGACCCTGTAAGTCAATGATTACTGGAGAAAGCAGGTTTGCTTAACCACAACCTATGCAACAGAACCACGGGACATGTCCTAATCAGTAAAACAATGGGGCCATGAGACTCACATCCTGCCCAGTGAGCTCAGTAAGTTAATGCTCCCGAGCACAAGCTCTCAATACACATAAACCATAACTTGTGGATCTGGCTTGACCATTTAGGGACAAGAAAACTTTCCAGCTCAGCCTGCAGGAGGAACTAATGATGAAAACATGACGTCTATTGAAAGAAAGACAAAGGTCTTCTCCCCCTTTCCACTTTCTTTTGACTATAAAACTGTAGCCCAGTAAGCTCTCAGAGCATGGCATTTCTTGAGCACCCGCTTGTAAGCGTCACAAATGTCCTATTCCAATAAATCATTTATCTTCCACTTTGCTCTTGCTGAATGAATTCTTCTCTGCACTGAGACATAAAGGACTATGGTGCTGGAGCTCTCTGGAGACCCACTGAAATGACACCAATGGGTTTCAGAACATACTACCATTTAACTCTCAGATCCTATTCACATTTCTCCAAAGATCCAGTCCAGAATTACATTTAGTTGTCATGTCTCTTAAAATTCCTTTGATCTGAAAAAATTCTTCAGTCTTTTCTGGACTTTAGAGAACTTTACACTTCAGAAGATTGTATGCAGGCAGTTATTTTATAAAATGTCCCTCAATTTGAGTTTATCTGGTAATTTCTCAAGTATCTGGTAATTACACTCAAGTTACACATCTTTGGCAGAAACCTCACAGAAGTGATGCTGTGTTTTTCTTATTGCATTTGATCAGACGGCATACAACTTAAATTTGTCCAATTACGGATGATGCTACTAATTACCTGACTAAGGTGCTGCCTTAAGTGGTAGGCATCTCCATTGTAAATGAATTCTTTTTCCTCTTTGTAATTAATAAGCATTTTGTGAAGCATGTGCTAGGAGCCTGTTCCTAATCAAAATTTAAATTTACTAATTTATTGTCATTTTCCCCTCTCTGTAATCAATAAGGAATTTAAGGAGTGGTAGTTTGAGACCACATAAATATCCTAATCTTCATCAGAATTAAATGCATTTATTTTAAATTTCTATCAATATGCACTTAAGGATCTCTATTTATTCATTAATACCATTATTCACTTTGATACCTAAAATATCCTAGATTTTGCCAGCAAAGGCCTCTTTGAGTAGGTTTCTTTATCACTTTGACATGTCCCCATCATTCTTCAAGTAAGTCTTTATTTTTTGGCACAAGGTATTCTAGGTTCATCTTGTATGTGCCCTCCCCCAGCCCTAGAATCAACCACTTCTCTAAGGAATTCTGGTTTGTTTTAGTCACTTCTACAGGATGATATACAAGTTGCCCCAAATCACTGTGCTATGCAAAGTTGTTCAGTAAAAACTGCAAGGCTTATGGATAAAGTGGGATTAGGAACACAAAACTCAAACTCTTCATTCGGGCACATTTAAAAAACAGGAACCTAATAAAAATAGTATCACAGTTTTATATATGTTAAATGGCTACAGAATACATAAATGCCACAATAAATGTAGCATTTTAGCTCAAAAAAAAAAAGACCTCAAATTTGCTTCTGAAAAGTGACAGTCTGAAGGGGTATAATTTTCGAATTATTGTGAAGTGGTGAAGAGGGTGAGTTATATAAAATGAGAAAAAGTCTGGAATGGATGTGAATGGATGTAGTAGACAACGCTAGTGGTAAAATAAGATAGGTGATAAATTTTGATGTGCACATGTGTGCATTGTGTGTTACACAGTTTAGTTCAGCTGTGCATAGTAGTCTGAGTTCATCTAGGGCACAATTATACATAAATAAACACCAAATGCATTTTGCTTTCCACCTGTTTCCTAATATATTAACTGCACTGGAACAAACCCATGTTTTCAAAATAAGTGCTAGAATAGAACTAACTATACTTAGAAACTAACATCTGGATGCTTAGTGAGCTCATTTTTCATGGGGTGTGGAAAATTCTGAAGGAGATGGAATACCAGACCATCTGACCTGCCTCTTAAGAAACCTGTACACAGATCAGGAAGCAACAGTTAGAGCTGGACATGGAACAACAGACTGGTTCCAAATAGGAAAGGAGTACGTCAAGGCTGTATATTGTCACCCTGCTTATTTAACCTCTAGGCAGAGTACATCATGAGACATGCTAGGCTGGATAGAGCACAAGCTGGAATCAAGATTTCCGAGAGAAATATCAATCACTTCAGATATGCAGACGACACCACCCTTATGGCAGAAAGTGAAGAGGAACTAAAGACCTTCTTGATGAAAGGGAAAGAGGAGAGTGAAAAAGTTGGCTTAAAGCTCAACATTCAGAAAACGAAGATTATGGCATCCAGTCCCATCACTTCATGGTAGCTAGATGGGGAAACAGTGTCAGACTTTATTTTGTTGGGCTCCAAAATCACTGCAGATGGTGACTGCAGCCATGAAATTAAAAGATGCTTACTCCTTGGAAGGAAAGTTATGACCAACCTAGATAGCATATTGAAAAGCAGAGACATTCCTTTGCCAACAAAGGTCTGTTTAGTCAAGGTTATGGTTTTTCCAATAGCCATGTATGGATGTGAGAGTTGGACTACAAAGAAAGCTGAGAGGTACAGTATTGATGCTTTTGAACTGTGGTGTTGGAGAAGACTTTTGAGAGTCCCTTGGACTGCAAGGAGATCCAACCAGCCCATCCTAAAGGAAATCAGCCCTGGATGTTCACTGGAAGGACTGATGCTGAAGCTGAAACGCCAGTACTTTGGCCACCTGATGTGAAGAGCTGACTCATTTGAAAAGACCCTAATGCTGGGAAAGACTGAAGATGGGAGGAGAAGGGATCAACAGGATGAGATGGTTGGATGGCATCATCGGCTCAATGGACATGAATTTGGGTAAACTCCTGGAGTTGGTGATGAACAGGGAGGGCTGGCGTGCTGTGGTCCATGGAGTCGCAAAGAGTCAAACACAACTGAGCATCTGAACTCTTTAGCTCTTCTTTGCTTTCTGCCATAAGGGTGGTGTCATCTGCATATCTGAGGTTATTGATATTTCTCCCAGCAATCTTCACTGCAGCTTGTGCTTCCTCCAGCCCAGTGTTCCTCATGATGTACTCTGCATATAAGTTAAATAAGCAGGGTGACAACATACAGACTTGACATACTCCTTTCCCGATTTGGAACCAGTCTGTTGTTCCACGTCCAGTTCTAACTGTGCTTCTTCAACTGCATACAGATTTCTCAGGAAGAAGGTAAGGTGGCCTGGTGTTCCCATCTCTTGAAGAACTTATGAATATATGCTTAGGACTGTGCTAGCTAGAACTACGCTAGAAGTAGAAGATATTTCCTTCTCTTAGCCAAAATATAGGATGCTGATTTTATAGATATATCAAATTGATAATAATCAAGACAAAATATAACAGTGATGAAATGAATACTATATTACCACAAAACTAAAAGGAAAATTATTTTTCCTCTCAGCTTATTTATTAGCAGTACAACTGAAGTGACGTTTCTAACATTTTCAGTACTGCCTCTTTAAAGACAATTACCCTGACATGTAATACTTTCTAGTTGTTTTACTGTTTTTCAGAAGAGATTCAACTATGATTTGTTGAGTGTCTACAATTTGCTACGTCCTGTGCACACAGCCATCTTCAACTGTCATAACTCCAATTACTATTTTGTATAGAGGAAAGTTAGGCTCAAAGAGATCTGCCAGAAGTCAACTAAAGAGCAGAGTTCATTGGGATTCAAATTCAGATTCTGCTGCTAACACAGTATTGTTTCTACACAATATACAGCTAAACTATTTTATTTTTGTTTTTTAAACCATTAAAAGCAACTTTTAGGTACCTGTTATTTTTTTTATCATGTGGGATTCCTATCAAATTCTGAAACAATGTTGCAGTATCAAATTGGAGAATTATTTTTTAGTTCTATCAGTAACTTTATATATTCTTCTTCTGCTACTGCTAATTTGCTTCAGTCCTGTCTGACTCTGTGCAACCCCAGAGACAACAGTCCACCAGGCTTCCCTTTCCCTGGGATTCTCCAGGCAAGAACACTGGAGTGGGCTGCCATTTCCTTCTCCAGTGCACGAAAGTGAAAAGTGAAAGGGAAGTTGCTCAGTTGTGTCCAACTCCTAGCAACCCCATGGACTGCAGCCTACCATGGTCCTCCGTCCATGGGATTTGCCAGGTACGCCCTTCTCGTACTCTTTAAAAGCACGTTGATGTTGTCTATGATGATTCAATGACAAGCCAGAAGATCTGTGATCTGGGAATCATTTCTAAAAAAAAAATTTACTGAATGTTCAATTTTCCTACACAATCAGACATTTCAGAGGCAGTCTATGGAAGAGTATTCTTCCTCTGAGATCTGTTAAATCAAAATTAGTTAATTCAGTTAAAAGTACAGTCAATCAAAACTCTTCACCACAATCAAGTTGTTTAACCAAGGTGTATGGCTGAGCAATGTGGAAATTCCTGTCTTTAAAGAAAAATGATAGTAATAGTTACATACAGAAGATGAAAATAAGGCAAGTTTCAACTGCCAAAAATCAAGCATACAGGACTTTGGTGAAAGTTGCTATTTCTAAAACCCTCCAAAAAGATTAAGACAGGAACAGGGAAATACCAGTATCATCCAATGTTTTAAGGTAACATGTCAATATCCAAATCAGTAAAGAAAGTACACCAAAGAGAAAAAACAAATTTAGCTATACAATTCCAAAAAGAGAAAAGATAATCCTTTAAAAAAGTTTAGTCATCTAAGCTAACTACTAGCCTTTATTCTGTTACAATTTTTCTATTTTATTTATCAACCAAGTTCATTTTCCAGTCCATTTTATCTTCTGTTATCCATGGTTAGTATGTGAGTCTGCAAGCAAATGCTAATTAATGCCATAAACATTCAACTTTTACTTGAATTTCAATCTTATTTTCATCCTACTCATACTATCTTCTTCCTCTCTTTCCATTACTAAGTGTCACAAATGATGCTATCAGTATATTGCTTTCTGTATTTATAAGGGTCCAAGCTCATATGCCCAGACTTATGGGCGACATATTTATTCCCTTAGACATTAACTCTTCCTTTCTCCTTCCTCTTGATGGAAACAATTTTCAACAGTCTATGTGAAAGATGAGCTCACCATGCCTTACACACTTAAAATTATAGACATGGTGGTGAGATTTATTTCAATGATTATTTCCATCTGCTCTTTCTATTCCACAGGAAAGAGGATCTGCCACTGCAAACTGAGCTATTGGCTCATTTAAATTATTCTACCTCTGAAAGTGACCTATATTTAATTTTCTAGGAAACGGATAAAACAATTATGCATTGTGACAACTATAGTAGAACACACAAATAGAAAAACACACAACATTTTTAAATGCTATCAGCAAATTTGGCTTCCTTTTTACTATTTTATAAATAAAACTAATGTTAATGCTCACAAAGTAAATCTAATATAAAATTTCTCTAAATTTTTGAACAGTAGCAGGTAAGAGATATAACTTTAAAGAATCTCGATTTACTGTAAAGATCAGAAACTTCCATTTGCTAGTAAACTCATTCCAAGAATTATTTACTAGGTACTGATCTAAAAGGTAAGCTTTGAATGACTGGCCTTATTAGAAAAGCTATACCGAGGAGTACAGGAGAATTTAACTGGGTTAACAACAACAAGAAAAAATAAAATAAACCATATGGATCAGGAATTTAAAAAAAAAAATCAAAACTGTTCTTATTCACAGACAATACAAAGTGTATGTACTACTTTCTAAGAAATCTACAAAAGCACTACCAGAACTTAATAAGTGAACTTAACTACATTTCAGACTGTAAGAACAATACACAAAATTTAACTATATCTCTATATACTAATGTGGCTTCCCAGGTGGTGCCAGTGGTAAAGAACCTGCCTGGCAGTGCAGGAGACACAAGAGACCTGGGTTCGATCCCTGGGTTGGGAAGACCCCCCTGGAGGAGGTCATGGCAATCTACTCCAATATGCTTGCCTGGAGAATCCTGATGGACAGGGGAGCCTGGTGGGCTACAGTCCATGGAGCTGCAAAGAATCGGACACGACTGAAGCCTTGAGCTAGCAACAAATGACCAGAAAATAAAATTTTAAAATATTACTATCTATGATAGCATCAAAAATACTTAATACTTAGGGATAAATTTAGGAAAATATAGGCAAGATCTGTACACAAAATTGTGGGAAACTAAAACTACAAGAAAACTAGAAACACTGCAAAGACAAAGACCTAAGTAAGTGGAGAAATATATCATGTTCATTGATTAAATATTAACATTGTTATATACTAACATTGTTAATATGTGAATTCTTACCAAAATGATTTACAGATTCAGTGCAATTCCAGACTAAATCCCAGCAGGCTTTTTGCAAAACTTGACAAGTATAGATTTTAGACTTTATTTGGAAATGTCAAAAAACCTAGAATAGCCAAACAATTCTGAAGATGAAGAAAAAAGCTGGAACGTTTACATTGTCCAATTTTAGTACTTAACTATGAAGCTACAGTAATGAAGACAAGTGTTACACTGACGTAAGGATAAACCCTATGGAATACAATAGAGAGCCCAGAAATACACCCACATATGTATAGTTAATTGCTTTCCCACAAAGACAACAATATAATTCAACTGCTCCTATACATATTTTCAAACATACGTGAGGAGGAAACACTATTACTCCGTGTTATTTGTTTGGAAATAACAAAATTAAAACGTGCACAGGCTTACTTTTCCCTGATTAGTAATATATTAAATCCACACATTAAAGTATCTCAATGTTTTCTCTTCTGTATGTTCAGCAATTAGTTCCTCTCCT
>SJYC01140378.1:0-23984 GCA_006408675.1 Madoqua kirkii
TAACAAAATTAAAACGTGCACAGGCTTCTTTTCCCTGATTAGTAATATATTAAATCCACACATTAAAGTATCTCAATGTTTTCTCTTCTGTATGTTCAGCAATTAGTTCCTCTCCTTTGGGAAATCGAATGCAATGACCTATGTACTGCAGAAATACAGCTGCTTTTCTCTTATTTGAACTAAATGAAAGGAGGGAAGAGAAAACACTGACTACATGACCCTTCAGGATATATTCTGAATGCATTAAAAAAAAACAAAAAAAAAAACTCTGTCAAACAGGAGCCTTGAAAATGCTTTATTCCAGATTAAAAATGGGAAGAAAAGCTATCATAATTATCAAAAAGGTAATATTGTCAAAGAATCCATTATACATATACATATATATATATATATATGTATATATCTTTGGTGACTGAAAAAAGAGAATCAGCCTGTGTTGTACCTAAAGCTGAAATGCTTTTTACAAAATCATTTCCTTATTAATACTGGAAGGGAGACAATGGATAAAAAAGGATGAAAAGTTTCAAAATTTAAATCACTCCCATTTCCTGGGAAAACATTTTTGAGGAAATATTCATAAGTGCTATGATTCATAGTTGTTTTTCAATATTCAGTACACATTATGTTCTTGAAGTTTCTAACATCCCTCTTTGAAATTCAGTATTTTCAGACCTGAAAGCTCCCAGCATAGAAATACAAAAGAAAACCATACTCCCTCATTTCTTCAATTTGTTCTTTAAACTAAGGTATGTTTTTAATAATGATGAAAGTGATAATACTGGATGATATATTAATCTTTGAAATTAAAGCCAGTGTTAAGATTTTCTTTTACCAACTCTGATTACTCTAATTATGGCAGGTATTTTGATTCTGTTTGAAAAGGCCAAAGGGGAGCAAAGGAAAGGGAAAGTAGTACTTAATAAATGCCGTTCTGTGCCAGACACAGTCTTGTGCTAGTAAATAATCAGTTCTCAATGTGTGCATGTATGTGTATGAAATGTATGTGTTTGTTACAAATTTTAAAACACAAAGGATACACAAGGCACAATTTATAATTATAATAAAATATACAATAATGTTTACTGTAAATTCCATGGAGCAAAATAATTCCAACAAAATGCTCTGGGCTGATCTTGCAAAAAGTGATGAGAAACCAACACAGGGTTGCAAGTGATGAATGAGTGTAGTTCCAACCTTAATGTTGTTTGATAATTTCATTTATGTGAAAGAAAAAGAGAAAAGTAAAACAACAAACATGTATGTCATAACTCATATCTGTACATCAATAAAACGGGCAATTTCTTTGCTGAATTAGATAATAGTTTAGACACAACAACAGACAATAGACTGTCTAATCTGCTTTCCTGGAGTTTTCTCTGTCATTTTCTTAAATCCAGACAATCAACAACACAATAAATCAAGCCCTGGTTTACAGTATTTACCAGTTTCCACGGTGTAAATGCTAACATGACAAATTTCTGTCACGCTACCAATACTTTCCCAAACAAAGAGCTGTGAAGAGAGATATACAATAGCACATCATTATATATTTTACCATACGGATATAACAGACATACATTAGTACAGTATAGCAAAATAATTAGGAAGTGAACGAGTTTTGAACATTTATATGCCATTACTTTTAACACTGAGTTACACAAGGCTATGGTCTCTGTGATAAGATTGGCTAGTTTTTAAATTCTTATGGTTTCAGTGTGTCTGCCCTCTTATTACCATCTTACTTGGCTTTCTCTAACAGAAAACTAGCCAATATGATCACACGGACCACAGCCTGCGTCTAACTCAATGAAACTAGCCCATGCTGTGTGGGGCCACCAAGATGGACGGGTCATGGTGGAGAGGTTGGACAGAATGTGGTCCACTGGAGAAGGGAATGGCAAGACACTTCAGTATTCTCACCTTGAGAACCCCATGGACAGTATGAAAAGGCAAAATGATAGGATACTGAAAGAGGAACACCCCAGGTCAGTAGGTGCCCAATATGCTACTGGAGGTCAGTGCAGAAATAACTCCAGAAAGAATGAAGGGATGGAGCCAAAGCAAAAACAATACCCAGTTGTGGACGTAACTGGTGATAGAAGCAAGGTCCAGTGCTGTAAAGAGCAATATTGCATAGGAACCTGGAATGTTAGGTCATCGAACCAAGGCAAATTAGAAGTGGTCAAACAGGAGATGCCAAGAGTGAACGTCGACGTTCTAGGAATCAGCGAACTAAAATGGACTGGAATGGGTGAATTTAAATCAGATGACCATTATATCCACTGCTGTGGGTAAGAAGCCCTAAGAAGAAATGGAGCAGCCATCATGGTCAACAAAAGAGTTCAAAATGCAGTACCTGGATGCAATCTCAAAAACGACAGAATGATCTCTGTTCGTTTCCAAGGCAAACCATTCAATATCATGGTAATCCAAGCCTATGCCCCAACCAGTAATGCTGAAGAAGCTGAAGCTGAATGATTCTATGAAGACCTACAAGACCTTTTAGAACTAACACCCCCAAAAGATGTCCTTTTCATTATAGGGGACTGGAATGCAAAAGTAGGAAGTCAAGAAAAACCTGGAGTAACAGGCAAACTTGGCCTTAGAATACAGAATGAAGCAGGGCAAAGGCTAATAGTTTTGCCAAGAGAACACACTGGTCAAGAACTGAATGTTTTATGATGAGGAACAATTTTTACCTGGTTTTTGGTAAAACCAAAGCCATTTTAAAAATCTTCTTTGGAGAAATGTCTATTTAGAGTCTTTGACTATGTTTTAATTGGGCTATTTGCCTTTTTATTTTTGAGTTGTGAGAGCTTATGTCTTCTAGATAGAAGTCACTTATCAGATAAATGATTTGCAAATGTCTGTCATTTTGTGGGGTGTTCTTCCACTTTTTTTTGATGGTGTCCATTGCTCAAAAGTTTTTAATTTTTATGGAGTCCAATGTATCTATCTTTTTTTTTCTGCCACTTATCCTTTTGGTGTCAATTCTAAGTCTTTTTTCTAAGTTGAGGTCATAAAGATTTATTCCCATATTTTCTTCTGAAAGTTTTATTGTTTTGCTTTTACATTTAGGTCTCTGATCTATTTTGAATTCATTTTTTGTGTGTACAGTGTGAGGAAAGGATTGCAATGGGCTGAACTGTATTCACCTCCTATTCATATGTTGAAGCTGTAACCCCCAATCTGGAGACAGGGTCTTTAAGAGGTAATTAAGGATATGAAGTTATAAGGGTGAGGCCTTACTCCAGTAGGACTGTGGCCATACAAGAAGAGGGAGGGATACCTTTCTCTCCCTCCTTTACTCGCTGTGTGAGGACATGGTGAGAAAGCAGCCTTCTTCAGGTCAGGAAAAGAGCTCTCACCAGAATTTGACAGTGATCGCACGGTGATCTTGGACTCTCTGCCTCCAGAACAGGAAATACATTTCTGATGTTCAAGCCACCCAGTCTTGATATTTTGTCCAGGTGGCCAGAGTTGACTAATATAGGGTCCAACTTCATTTTTTGCATATGGACATCCACTTGTCCCAGTGCCATTTGACTAAAAGACTTTCACATTGAATTGTCTTCGTACCAGTTACTCAAACTAGCTCGACCTGAGAGTAGAATCTATCCACATTGTCTGTGAACAGAGAAGAAACAGTGAACTGAACAACTCCATTTCCTTCCTCAGTTCATAAGTAAGTAGATCAGGACATTCTAGAATTTGGATGTGGAGCTTTGTTCATGTTTGATGTGAACTTTTGAATCTCCCTTTCTTTGCCAGCATTTGACAGAACCTCAGTAACCTTGCATCTGTTTCTATTGGCAAGATGATCAAGCTATGTCAGGCACATAATACTTCAGCACCTTAATAAAGGGTATTCTAGGGTCCTAGAGCTCAGCTGATGCATCTATGAGGGGTAAGGGGAGGGAATCAGTAAGGGGGGTTGAAAGAGTACATGTGTATAAATGAATGCATATTTAGTAACCATTTTAGTTATAAACCTATAGATTTTTACAGAAATCCAAACCCCAACCAAAGAAAGAGAAGCTTTGTCTCTCAAGTTCTTTTTCCTCATACCCCATGGCCAAGTTTAATTCCTGCTTCAAACCAACACTGAAAGAGAGGAGGAAAAAAAAACCAACAACAAAAAACCCTTTGGCTCCCTGAGACACACAATGGAGTCATTGATCCAGAACAAGTTGGTTCAATTGCTTGCTTTACCTTGCTGCTGGGAGAAAAACAAAACCTCCTATAAAAACATGGCTTGTGGGAAAAGGTGGGATTATCCTAAAAGCTTTCCTTTGTTTCTGAAGACACTCTGCTCTACAGAGCTTAAGTTGTGTAGCGATCAGGATGAGGTGAAAAGTCAGGCCTTGCAAATTGTTCCTGGCTAAGCCTCTGATCCAGCCTGTGGCTCAGGCATACCCGCAAGGCCTCTCCCAGGAACTTGGAGACAGCTCGGGGATGCCTCTGTAAGATCACACTCGTAGATTTCTGTTGTCAGCTTTCAGGGGTACCACTGTGACTCCCCGGCAGACACAGGAGGAATCCTTCCTCTACTCCACTCTCTGCTCTTTGAATTGGACACAATTCTGAAAATGGAACCAGTGAGGCTGACACCTCTGTGCATGCCTCAGTTAGCGATGTGGCCAGCTCTCCCCAGTTACAGGGGTAGTGTTAAGGCAGACTTCTGTTCACCCTTTCAAAGCTGAGAAAAATTTACACAGATCCTTTATTCCAGGCATGGAATGCCAGAGGCCCACTTTAGGTTTTCAGATTTTACATGCACTGGCATCTTCAAGAAGTATTGGGTTGGCCAAAAAGTTCACTCGAGTTTTTCTGTTCCAATGTATGGCCAAACCTGAACAAACTTTTGGGGCAAAATTCAATAATTAAGGACAGTGACTGAAGCCCTGATGGGATCTGGCTCCTCTTCTTGGTGGTGGGGACCCTGCACTTGCTCTGCTCTTTCCTTGGATTGTCCATATTGTATTTCTGGCAGCTGACCTGGCTTTGGGCCACAGCCTGCTACAAGAATCACCTTCTTTGTAAAGTTTAGGAGACCTGGGTGGTGTATTTTTTCCACTCACGTCTTTATTAAATCAGACGTAACTAGATGTTAAATTCAACTCTTCTTGTTGCTTAGGAGATGGGCAGAGTCCCTGAAGTCTGAGAATATTACAATAGGTGCTAAGTAACACCATGTTATAAAAAATATGAAGTTGGATCACTATTCAAGACATGCTGAGAAATGGTAAAGCCAGATCTGACAGCACTGATAGTCACCCACTGGCAGCCTTTAAAAAGAGCAGAGATGGAGAGCCTAGATTGAGGATTCCTCTCGGGGGCAGCTGTTGGAGTGCTGGGCTCACTCCCACTGCAGGGGTGAGAAATAGAGGCTCCCTTGTCACTTTAGGGCAAAGTGGGAAGGGCTTCAGGGTGGTTCTGGACAGTCTCTAGAGTAGGAGGAGTGTGAAGATGTAGGGAAAAAGATAGTCCTGGGAAGGGAGAGAAATGACAACAGACCAAGGGGACGGTGAGCTGCATTTCTTAGGCCAGCTGAAAAAGGGAATCCATTTCAGTGAATACCAGCCGTGAACCACGTGGATGATGAGCCTGCCTGGAGGTTTCTTGAGAGGACCTCATCCATGGGGCCTCACCGGAAGGATGCAGTGACCAGTAGAGAGGACTGTTGCGAGCCAGTGGGTCAGGGGGCAGTTGAAATGTGATCATCCATGTTAAGTAGGATGATTATTTAGCTTATCATTGAAATGGGGCCACTTTTTTCATTTTGATTATTATTTTTATAATCTACAGATTTATTTTTTCTTTCTTTTAACAACCTTTTTATTTTGCATTGCTGTTTAACAGACAATGTAGTGATAGTTTCAGGTGGACAGCAAAGGGACTCAGCCATACATATACATGTTTCCATTCTCCCCCAGACTCCCCTCCCATCCAGGCTGCCACATAACATAGAGCAGGGTTCCATGTGCTCTACAGTAGTTCCTTATGGATTATCAAAATGGGGCCACTTTTGAGAAATAAAGAGAATGCTATTAACAGGTATGCTGGGGCAACTGATTTAAACCGGAACTGTTTATCACACAGGCTTAATGGTCACCCTGGTATTAAGGGTGGGAGGTTCCCATAGCCATCTGTATCCCGTCACACAGAGGGGTCAACTTCTCAAGTGTTCCAGGCCCCATGGCCCTGAGTCAAGGTCTTACTAGTCCAGCTATACAAGACAGATGCTCTTTTTCTCTAATTCCCATCCTCCTCGATTCTGACCAGAAGGGGTCAGAAGTGAATGGGAGAGGGTCCCAGGAAGAGGGGTTAAGACAGGGAGAAAGATGTCCCCATAGCCCTCCCCATCTGTAGGCAAACCCTACGTGCCCTGAAATACTGCCCTGCCGGAAAGAGAGAAGCACTCATTTAGATAAAAGTTCAGAATTGTGATTACTACCATACTACATTTGAAATACTGAAATGAGGATATTTTTGGACTGAAAATGACCCATGTGCCTTGGAAGGATAGGAGAGCTCTTAGATCTGTCTGAAATCTCAGCTAATGCCAGAGAAAGAGCCACTTACAGAGGACAGTGGGAGAAAAAAGAAAGCTGCTTTATGATTGTAACCTTTTGGACCTCTGTCATTCATTAACGTATGACTAAAAGAGGATGGAAGTGACAGCCTCATCTGTATGGGGCTCAGCAACTATTCCTAGTGTGAGGTGTTGAGCAGTTTCGCAAGATGCTGAACAGGACCATTTTTCATGCTCTGCAGTGTAGCAGGTATAAAACTCACTGTCCCCCGAAACACATTTAATTCTATTCAGAAGGCGTGTACAGTATCTAGGTTCCAGCGGGGAGGAACTCAGGCAAGCCCTTCCCGCATTCCTGACCCACCAACGTGCAAGAGCCCAACAGGCTCTGAGGGCTCCTGGATTCATCAGAAAGAAGAGATTTCAGTTCTTTCCTGAAACAGAAATAAGAATCGAATCAGCTGCCTTCTGGAATGTGAAACCATGGAGGGGTTTTGCAGAAGACCGTTCTCTTGCAAGACAGAAGTGATATGGATCCCTGTGTCACTAATTGGAAGAGAGTGATCTAGAAATCTACTTATCCAGAAAAATTCATGTTGGGTTTTGAAAGGTTGTTACTGAACGAAAAGATGCTGGGATTCTTGGCCTCTGGATGAGAAGAATTCAATCCAGGGCCAGAGATGAGGCTTGATTGCTCAGAGCTTTTGTGTAATAAAGTTTTATTAAAGTATAAAGGAGATAGAGAAAGCTTCTGACATAGGCATCAGAAGGGGGCAGAAAGAGTACCCCCCTGCTAGTCTTCAGCTGGATGTTATATAGTCACTAGCAGTCTGTAACAGAGAAGGCAGTGGCACCCCAATCCGGTACTCTTGCCTGGAAAATCTCATGGATGGAGGAGCCTGGTAGGCTGCAGTCCATGGAGTCGATAAGAGTTGGACATGACTGAGTGACTTCACTTTCACTTTTCACTTTCATGCATTGGAGAAGGAAATGGCAACCCACTCCAGTGTTCTTGCCTGGAGAATCCCAGGGATGAGGGAGCCTGGTGGGCTGCCCTCTATGGGGTTGCAGAGAGTCGGACACGACTGAAGCAACTTAGCAGTAGCAGCAGCAACAGTCTGTTAATGAAAGAAAGGAATGTCTTAAAACTCAGAATGGCACCAGGCCCCTTAGCCATCAGATGCATTTTGGGATAATCTTGGCACCAAATGGTTCATCCTGGGGCACAAAATGATTAACTTGAATCTTATAGAAGGACAGATTACCATTCCAATAGTTTCATTTACATAGATTAGAGGAACAATATCTGAGTATAACATACTGGTTTGTCAAGTAGGTTCTGAGGCATGAGGCAGAAAAGACTTGAAGACAGAGTTTGGGGTAAATGTATAGTACATTAGCATAGCTTAAGACAAACATTTCCATAAGAAAAATGCATTGGTCGTCTCAAGGTTTGAGAATAGTTAACTTCAGGTGAAACCAGGTGTCATTATGGCAACACAGTATTTTAAGAGAAACCTTTTAAATTTGTATAGAGAAGAAAAATATATCGTTAGTTTTTTCACTTAAGAGAGATAAAAATATCTGACACTTGCAGGCTATTTCCTTCGTTTGGAGACCCCTGGCTTTCCTGCCTGTTACCCTCTCAGTTTTGTTATGAACAAGAAACATGTATTGTTTTAAGCCCCTGAAAAAGAATGCCTGACCCTGGGAAGCATCAAGGAATATGAGCTAGTGTAATGATTTACTGGGCATTTACTGTGCCATCTACCATCTACATCTACTGTGCCAGAGACATGCCTTGTTGCTGGTGTTCAGTCGTTCAGTCATGTCCAACTCTTTGCAGCCCAATGGACTGCAGCACGCCAGACTTCCCTGTCCTTCACCATCTCCTGGAGCTTGTTCAACTCATGTCCGTTGAGTCAGTGATGCCATCCAACCATCTCATCCTCCATTGCTCCCTTCTCCTCCTGCCTTTAATCTTTCCCAGCATCAGGATCTTTTCCAATCGGTCAGCTTTTCCCATCAGTTGCCCAAAGTATTGGAGCTTCAGCTTCAGTCCTTCCAGTGAATACTCAGGGTTGATTTCCTTTCGGATTGACTGGTTTGACAGGCCTAATCTCATTTAATACTTCAAACAACCCTATAAAGTTCAAGATCCAAGGTCCAGTTGTAGAGTTAGGATTTCAATCCAGGTTTTTTTCTGCTGTAGCTTGTTGGCATTCCAGTAGTGGCCTGCACTTTTCTCAACAGAGAGCAGATGATAGACTTTCCTAACTTTGTGGACTCCTTTGCTGTCAACTGTGGTGGTCAAGAGTAGGGACCTTGAAAACAGTGGTCTGCATTCACACCTGCTTCTGAGCCTTGCATACTGTGAACTTGAGAGATAGTCAACCTTTCTGTGCCTTACAAAGGAAAATGACAATAATGATATCTATTTCATGCCAGGTTTACATGAGTTAATACATGCAAAAGGCTTAAGAAGTTTGGAGTATATGTTTTAAAATGTTGACTGTTATTACTATGCTTTGATCTCATTGCCTAGATACTTGGAGCCAGAACTCTCTATGGCCCATGGGTTGAGTAAATGCTAGCCTGATACCACAGGACGTTAATCTGCCCTTGCAGGCCTGACTCTGTACTGTCCTCTCTGGTTGGCCAGGACCCCTCCTGGCCCCTCTCGGAGCTCAGGCTCATCTTGTCTTGAGCCTTGGTTCTTGTTGCCCTGCTCCTGCCCACCTCAACCCCTCTGCCTGCCTCTCCCACCTTCTCTGTCTGTGTATTTAAATCTAGATTCTTTCCAGTATATTTTATCCCAGAGATTAGATCTGTATCTGTGATGACCAATCTTTTGTCTTGTTGCTTCTCTCTCTTTTTATGTTATTTGCTTTTCTTAACAAAGGAAATTTTCAACTTCAGTTCAGATTTCCTTCTGTAGAATTTTCCCCAAAGATAAAGTCCTTTTCGGGAGGCTACTTGGAACAGGACTCTGGAAGCTTCCTTTTTCCTTTTGTTTGTGGGCAGAGTTTCCTGTTGCCTGTAAGGTTGAGCTGGCCTATCCCCTAATTATTCTTGGCAGAAAGGACCCTCCGAGGGGCCTTTCCCCAACTTTGTTGGTTTACTGGGCATCTACAGTGAACTCTCAGTGGCCAAGTCTGAGGACTCGTGATCCCCTCCGCAACCCTCACACTTTTTTTGGCATTTCAGTTTCTATCACCAGATCAATATTGGTTCCACTGTGTATGTGTGTGCACTCAGTGGTGTCTGACTCTTTGCAACCCCATGGATGTAGCCCATCAGGCTCCTCTGTCCATAGAGTTTTCCAGGCAAGAATACTGGAGTGGGTTGCCATTTCCTCCTCCAGGGGAATCTTCTCAACCCAGGGACTGAACCGCTGTCTCTTGTGTCTCCTGCACTGGCAGGCAGGTTCTTTACCACTGCGCCTCCTGGGAAGCATTGGTTCCACCACCAGGCTAGAAATCACAAGCAGAGAAACAGCCTCTCCCAGAGCCTCATCCATCTTCACAGCACACCCCACTCTGTGGTAGACAACGTCTATATTAAGGGTGCTAAATGTGACAGTGGCTTCAAGAGAGCTGGCTTCAGAGTGGGCCAAGAGATTCTTGTGAGGCAGCCAGACAACAGGCGACAATGTTTGAAGTTGTACCAAGTGTCTGGTCAAAGCAGAGATGGCAAGATAAGAAAAAAATTGCCTTAGAAACTGGGAGCTGGCAGGAGCTAGCATGCATGCCATGCTGAGCAGCACATAGAGGGGATTAAGCTGGTCTGAAGGAAGGCAAAGTGAGTGACCGGGGGTGAAAGCCTGGCGAGCAGGAAGGAGGTCCAGATGGAGCGCCACTCAGGTGGGGAGGGGATGATGAAAGGCAGCTGGGAAACTGGTGCCAGAGAAGAATCTGGTTGAGCCGGAAACTGGATCCCCTGGCTGCAAAGAGGATCGAAACTTGAAACGGAGAGGTTATGTCTGAAGCATACCAAAAAAGAGGACTTGTTTTAGAAACACGGTAGTGCTTGGGGAACAAAAATTGGGTTTGAACTGCTATCTATAAAATGCATAACCAACAAGGCTGTGCTGCTGTAGAGGACAGGGAATCTGCTCAATGCTCTGTGGCAGCCTGGATGGGAGGGGAGTTTGGGGGAGAATGGATACACGTATATGTACAGCTGAGTCCCTTTGCTGTTCACCTGAAAGTATCACAACATTGTTAACCAGCTGTGTTGTTGTTCAGTTGCCCAATCGTGTCCAACTCTTTGTGACACCACGGACTGCAGCACAGCAGGCCTCCCTGTCCATCACCAACTCTTGGAGCTTGCCCAAGTTCATGATCATTGCGTTGGTGATGCCGTCTAGCCATCTCATCCTCTGACTCTCTCTTCTCCTTCTGCCCTTGATCTTTCCCAGCATCAGGACTTTTCCAATGAGTTGGCTATTTGCATCAGATGACCAAAATACTGGAACTTCAGCTTCAGCATCAGTCCTTCCAGTGAATATTCAGGGTTGATCTCCCTTAAGATTGACTGGTTTGATCTCCTTGCTGTCCAAGAGACTTTTAGTAGTCTAGATTATATAGTCTATATAATTGGCTATACCCCAATACAAAATTTAAAAGTTTAACAAAAAACTGAGTGTGAGTCTCATTGTGACAATTTGTTAGCTGGTAGTCTTCTTAAAATCACTTAATCTTTCCGTGTCTTTGTTTCTTCATTTTTGAAATGAGGCTGATAGTATCTGCATCTTAGGCTGTTGTGAGAATTAATTGAGATAATGTATCTCAAGGGCTAGCCTAGCGAGGGACCTCACCCAGAGGAGTACTCAATCAGTAAATATTGACTGGGGGCAGTTGGAGCAGCACCTCTTCAGTGGTGCCTAGAATGAGCTGCTAGTCTCCAGAGGGTTGGGTTGTGCCAATAAAGGAAATTTGACACCAGGTTGGATTCAGTAGCTAAGCTGAGATGCTAATATCCTGGACATCCTTACAAGGATGGGAACACAGATTTCCACCCTAAACAGTTGACAGATTGTTCTGATAAGTAATCTGGGATAGCCAACTGAGAATGGTGTTTGAATTTAGAGTTCAGTGTGCAAGCTGAGTCACCAAATTGTGTCCAATGCTTTGTGACCCCATGGACTGTAGCCTGCCAGGCTCCTCTGTCCATGGAATTTTCCAGGCAAGGATACTGGAGTGGGTTGCCTCTTCCTGCTCCAGGGGATCTTCCAGACCCAGGGACTGAACAGGAGTCTCCTGCATCTTCAGGCAGATTCTTTACCACTGAGCCACCTGGGAAGCCCCTAGAGTGAAGTGTTACCTTTAATTCCTTGGAAGCATCAAGGTGGAGAAGTGAAAATGATCTATTTGTCTAGATGACTCCCCCATGGTGATTTTTTGCATTTGGATAGTAGGAATGTAGGAATGTACAATGGGATAAGAGTATACACTTTAAGCAAAGGTTCTCAGTCATTAGTGTTATTAGCATCACCTCATGGGCTTGGTGCAACACAGACTGCTAGGCCTCACCCCCAATACCATTTCTGATTCAGTAGGTCTGCGAAGAGTTCCCAGGAAGTGCAACTGGCCCAGAGTCCACACTTTGATAACCACAGTTAGTCAGATGGACTTGGTTTTAAATTTCCAAGAGCAGCCACTTTTATAATCTTAGGCAAGTGAACTTGAATCTTGGGAGCTTCAGTCTTCCCATTTGTAAAAGACTAAGACTCTTGAGAGTCCCTTGGACTGCAAGGAGATCCAACCAGTCCATTCTGAAGGAGATCAGCCCTGGGATTTCTTTGGAAGGAATGATGCTAAAGCTGAAACTCCAGTACTTTGGCCACCTCATGCGAAGGGTTGACTCACTGGAAAAGACTCTGACGCTGGGAGGGATTAGGGGCAGGAGGAGAAGGGGATGACAGAGGATGAGATGGCTGGAGGGCATCACTGACTTGATGGACATGAATCTGAGTGAACTCCGGGAGTTGGTTATGGACAGGGAGGTCTGGCGTGCTGTGATTCATGGGGCCGCAAAGAGTCGGACATGACTGAGCAACTGAAGTGAACTGAATAATATTTCTTGGACTTGCTTTGAATATCAGTTTAAAAATATATTTAAGTGCCTAGTATTTTAAAGAGGTAACTTTATGAGTAGATATTAGGGATGCAGCAGGAATAGGCAGCTTAAAGATTTGGAAACACTATGATCATTAAGGGAATGAAAAGCAGAGCAACTAAGCTGTTTTCCCTTTTGGCTCCGCTCTGCCTAGGCTATCAGTCATGAACTTGGGAAAGAGTGGGGGTTCGTGTAGGATGGAGGCACCAAAGCAGCTTTGGAGAAGCTGTTGAGGGAGGGGAGGTTGGCTATTTTTATCAGAATAGCTATTTCTGGATGTTTTATCAGGTTAGTCACTCCAGGCAAAAATCATATCTCAGAAGGGTTTTGAAGGCAGAGAGGAAACCTCTACTGAGGGGTCAGCCCCTCCTACCCAGAACTCCTAGGACTGGACTTGGCTTCTCAGAAGACCACTGTGTGTCCAGATCTTTCTGACCTGGAGCTCAAGCCATCTCCTCTGCCCAGAATGTTCTTCTTCTCTGATCCCATCTGAGGAATTTGAAATCATCTTTAAGTTTTTTCATCTTTGTAAAACTAATGGCCCTCCTGCAGGCTGATTTTATTTTGAACTTGGTTTTGTATTGAGACTTTCAATACCTTAAGAATATGACCAATAACTTACCTTTGTATACCTTTTGTGCTGTACAGCCAAGATCTGGCTCAATAAATGTTTGATAAATTATGGAGAAAGAGAGAGAGGGAGGGAGGATGGAAGGATAGACTTGCATTTTAAAACTGAAGTTTCTGAAAAGAAGGATGTATATCTCACTCTTTAATTGTATCTTCTGCACTTAGCTCAGCACCAAGAATACATCAGGCAATCAGTAAATATTTCTCAAAACCTTTCCATTAGGATTTGCATCAGATATAAGAGCCTAGATCTGTTAGATAAGAATGCTTGATGAACTATGGACAGAGGTTCGTGACATTGTACAGGAGACAGGGATCAAGACCATCCCCATGGAAAAGAAATGCAAAAAAGCAAAATGGCTGTTTGGAGAGGCCTTACAAATAGCTCTGAAAAGAAGAGAGGTGAAAAGCAAAGGAGAAAAGGAAAGATGTAAGCATCTGAATGCAGAATTCCAAAGAACAGCAAGAAGAGATAAAAAAGCCTTCTTTAGCGATCAATGCAAAGAAATAGAGGAAAAGAACAGAATGGGTAAGACTAGAGATCTCTTCAAGAAAATTAGAGATTCCAAGGGAACATTTCATGCAAAGATGGGCTCGATAAAGGACAGAAATGGTCTGGACCTAACAGAAGCAGAAGATATTAAGAAGAGGTGGCAAGAATACACAGAAGAACTGTACAAAAAAGATCTTCATGACCCAGATAATCATGATGATGTGATCACTCCTCTAGAGCCAGACATCTTGGAATGTGAAGTCAAGTGGGCCTTAGAAAACATCACTATGAACAAAGTTAGTGGAAGTGATGGAATTCCAGTGGAGCTGTTTCAAATCCTGAAAGATGATGCTGTGAAAGTGCTGCACTCAATATGCCAGTGAATTTGGAACACTCAGCAGTGGTCACAGGACTGGAAAAGGTCAGTTTTCATTCCAATTCCAAAGAAAGGCAATGCCAAAGAATGCTCAAACTACCACACAATTGCATTCATCTCACATGCTAGTAAAGTAATGCTCAAAATTCTCTAAGCCAGGCTTCAGCAATACGTGAACTGTGAACTCCCTGATGTTCAAGCTGGTTTTAGAAAAGGCATAGGAACCAGAGATCAAATTGCCAACATCCACTGGATCATGGAAAAAGCAAGAGAGTTCCAGAAAAAAACCTTCTATTTCTGCTTTATTGACTGTGTCAAAGCCTTTGACTGTTTGGATCACAATAAAGTGTGGAAAATTCTGAAAGAGATGGGAATACCAGAACACCTAACCTGCCTCTTGAGAAATCTGTATGCAGGTCAGGAAGCAACAGTAGAACTGGACATGGAACAATAGACTGGTTCCAAATAGGAAAAGGAGTACGTCAAGGCTGTATATTGTCACCCTGCTTATTCAACTTGTATGCAGAGCACATCATGAGAAATGCTGGACTGGACGAAACACAAGCTGGAATCAAGATTGCCGGGAGAAATATCAATAACCTCAGATATGCAGATGATACCACCCTTATGGCAGAAAGTGAAGAGGAGCTAAAAAAAAAAGCCTCTTGATGAAAGTGAAAGAGGAGAGTGAAAAAGTTGGCTTAAAGCTCAACATTCAGAAAACTAAGATCATGGCATCCGGTCCCATCACTTCATGGGAAATAGATGGGGAAACAGTGGAAACAGTGTCAGAGTTTATTTTGGGGGGCTCGAAAATCATTGCAGATGGTGACTGCAGCCGTGAAATTAAAAGACACTTATTTCTTGGAAGAAAAGTTATGACCAACTTAGATAGTATATTCAAAAGCAGAGACATTACTTTGCCGACTAAGGTCCATCTAGTCAAGGCTATGGTTTTTCCAGTGGTCATGTATGGATGTGAGAGTTGGACTGTGAAGAAGGCTGAGCACTGAAGAATTGATGCTTTTGACCTGTGGTGTTGGAGAAGACTCTTGAGAGTTCCTTGGACTGCGAGAAGATCCTACCAGTCCATTCTAAAGGAGATCAGCCCTGGGATTTCTTTGGAAGGAATGATGCTAAAGCTGAAACTGCAGTACTTTGGCCACCTCATGCGAAGAGTTGACTGATTGGAAAAAACTCTGATGCTGGGAGGGACTGGGGGCAGGAGAAGAAGGTGACGACAGAGGATGAGATGGCTGGATGGCATCACTGACTCGATGGACGTGAGTCTGAGTGAATTCCGGGAGTTGGTGATGGACAAGGAGGCCTGGCATGCTGCGATTCATGGGGTCACAAAGAGTCGGACACGACTGAGCGACTGAATTGAACTGATGCATATACCAGCTTTTTATAAAAGTAAGTATACATATACCATATGTCCCAGAAAACCTACTCATAATGATTTGCCCAAAAGAAATAAAAACTTTGTCACATCAAAGCTTGTCAGTGAAAGTTTACAGTGGCTTTATTCATAATTACCCAAAGTTGGAAAAAGTACAAATGTCCTTCAGCTTGTAAGTGAATAAGCAATGGTATATCCATCTGAAGGAATACTACTTAGTAATAAAAAGGAATGGATAACATAGGAAAATCTCAAATGTATTGTGCTAAGTGAAAGAAGCCAGACTCAAAAATCTCCATGCTCTTGACTCTGTACATCCTGGAAAAGGCGAAATTATGGGAAAGATAACAGATTGGTCATTGCCCAAGGACTGGGGCTTGGGGGAAGTGTTGACTGGAATTATAAGGGTGTTTTGGTGGAGTGATGGAACTTTTTAGTATCTTGGGGTTGGTGGTGGTTACCTGACTATGCATTTGGCAAAACTCATAAAACTATACACCAAAATGGGTGGATTTTTCATGGTATTTATACGTCAATAAAACTTACTTTAAAAAAGAAATGGCCAAGCATATGTTTTTCACACATCTTGTATTATGACCTTACATTGTTTCCTATGCTACAGTTTTCAGTGTTTCACATTTTAACATCTTTTCCCTCTTAAAAGTTTTTGTTTATGAGCTTCCATCACTCCTTGAAGAAATGTTTAAAACTCTCTTAGAATTTTGGTGGAGATGCTCAAAGACCTAAAATGAATGGTCAGAGCTCCCTTTGAAAACACAAGTATTTTTTTTTTTATATGTAAAGAGGAACTACTTTAAAAGGACTGTTTCATATATTGAATAGGTAACTCTTGAGACATGGTTATTACATGATAGAACCCATGTGACTTTTTTGCTGTGTAACAGATCCATAGACCTTATAAGATGCGGAGATCTGAACCCTTTAAACTAGTCTACGCATTCATTTTCCAGATACAAATAAACTCTGTAGTTCGTTGTCTCCAAAGTTTCACTCAGGCTGCTTAAAGGATATTGAAGAAAAGTCATAAAACTTGTTGTGTGGTACAGTGAAAAAAAGTCATTTGTTCTTCAGCGATGCCAAAGCATCTATTTTTCTGTGTTTTAAAATTTTTATTTGTATCTCACTTGCTTCTAAAATGGATTTGGGGTGGCTCCTCTTAGTAAAGTAGATTTTCTGAAATTTATCCTTTTCACCAGGTCACCTTCCCACTTCCAAACCCTTCACTTTGCTGGAACAATCTATCTGTTATCACCCCGGACACTGTACTGCCCTCTATCTGGATCTCAGCTTCTCTTTTCAAAAGTGAAGTCCAGCTAGTTCCCCAAACACCGGTTATGTTCCTTTTCATTACATGTGTCACCCTATATTTAATTAATTAGTTACTTATTCATCTCCTTTGTTGGAGAAAGCAATGGCAACCTACTCCAATGTTCTTGCCTGGAGAATCCCAGGGACAGGGGGACGGGGGGAGCCTGGTGGGCTGCCTTCTATGGGGTTGCACAGAGTCAGACACGACTAAAGCGACTTGGTAGCAGCAGCAGCATCTCCTATGTTAGACTGTAAGTGCGGTGGGACCATGTGTCTCTTAATCACTGTTGTAGTCTCCGCTGACAGGAAACACTAGCAAAATATTTGTTGAATAAATAAAGGATACCTGCCATCCCCAATGGGCCATACTTGTGCAACTCACCCATTCTTATACCAGTTTATACTTTAAATACTTTTAGAAATAGTTTAACTATCATATATCTGAAAAACATTGTTAGTAAGGAAAAGCAAGATTTTTGCCATTACAATTATTTTTGTTTGGGGCCTATCTCAGTGCTTTGTTATAATTTCCTCTTTGATACTTGGTTTGTATATTTGCCTCCTTTTGTTTGTCTGTTTGGGGTTTGGCTGGATGTAACCAAGTGGCAGCTCCTTCACATGAGTGTTTTGTACAGTATGTGCCATGTCTCACTGTAGCTGATATATAAGTAGCACTTAGTATGCAGTTGATGGGTGGTCTCTTCCTATGTAAATGAAGGTGATTGTTCTTGGGATGGGAAGTCCAAGATGGTAAATACTATGGAATTGCAAATTTCAGCATAGATCTCTGGCTATTTGTGGATATTGAATGATTATCTTTAACCAGTTGAAATCACTGAATCACAGACTAGCCATTTTAATAACTGGGTTTCTGAAAGGATATAAATATGTAGCCATTACATAGAACTTATATACTTTATACAAGCCTGTGCATATATAGAGCTTTAACTGTAAATTTTAACTATTGGATTTTTGAATTAGAAATTGATGCAGTTGTCAGAGGCTTGGTTCTTCCATTTAATGTAGCTCTTTGTTCTTATATGAGAATTTAGGTCAGCACTGAACAGTGCCAGGACATCCCAAGAATTTCCCCCAGAAAACAATCTTGCCAGACATGCAGAAGCAGGTCAGCAACACTGTTTAGCAAAGTTATATTCCCTCCTATCTGGCAGCAGTGCCTGGTTTAGTTTGGACAGCAGAGACTTAAAAAAGGATTTTCTTTTTCTCGTATATTTTTTTCTTTTCCTTTTTAAAAGCCATTTTCCTTCCCTAGTGGCTCAGAGGTTAAAGCGTCTGCCAGCAGTGTGGGAGACCACGGTTCGATCTCTGAGTTGGGAAGATCCCCTGCCTGGAGAAGGAAATGGCAACCCACTCCAGTATTCTTGCCTGGAGAATCCCATGGACGGAGGAGCTTGGTGGGCTACAGTGCACGGGTCACAAAGAGTCAGACATGACTGAGCGACTTCACTTTCACTTTCCTTTCCCAACATAAAAATTGTTTTCTATCCAATTCTCTCTGAAAACAACATCATATCTATTTAGAGAAAAATGTAAACTCACTGCATCACATTTCTAAGCAGGCTGTGTTTTCTGCAGTCCCACTAAGTTCTGTAGCCATTTGAGTCCTCTGAGTCCAAATGATACTTATGTAAGGACATGCAGTTGAGATGGGAGGGGGTTACAGCCACAGAATTTAATTTCGCCAAATGAGAAAGAAGTGGCTGCCACATCCTGAAGCCAGTCCAGAGCCTTTTTAGAGACAGAGGTTCACAGCACTATTCATCACCGATGTCCCTTTGGAATCTATTATTATGATTTTGCTCTGGTTTTCACGGCTATGCTTTTTAAACTCTGTCCATTCTTTGTCAACAAGCGTTTCCTCAGACCCTTCTCTGTTCCAGATGCTTTCTGGATCTCGGGGATTCATCAGTATTCAAACTGAGTGAAATATTTTCCCCTGGTTTTCTTCTGTCCTTCCAACCCTCAGAAGCCAGTGGGCCTTTCTTTCTTATCCCTAGTAGTAAATGAGAGAGAATTTGTGGTTTTCCTCTGAGATCACCCATGACGTTATGGGCAAGATTGAAACTAGGAATCAGATCTTCTTGCTCCCAGCTCACCAACCATACCTGTCATTACACCAGACAAGACCTGTGGGCAGGGAGTAGCAGTGGTCAGAGTACCCTTTGGATCGGTGCCTGTTGCATTTGTCCTTGGTTCATGACCTTCCAAAGGACCACTGAGCGACTTGTCTTTGAGAAATGACCTGCCATTTTCAAACAGCATCAAGGAAAGTCAGTGAGACGACAGAACAAGAAGCAAAGTATTGAGTTTAAAATTTTCTTTTTGTGTATTTGAAAAGAAGAAAAAGACCATCTATATATATGACTTAAGGAGAAGATATAAAATGAAAACAGTTTTCTCAAACTCTTATGTCTGTTGAAACACTCCTAATCAGTGGCTCCCCGCCCACCCTTGCTTCTTTTATTTTTTATTTTTATTTTTTTGGAAGGGGAGGGATGACCCTGCTGAGTTTTGGAGTATGCCTATAGCAGCTTTTAGCAAATCACAGTCCCAGCAGTAGGTTCAGCTTTGAAGAAAGATTTACAAATCCCTCACTGCTTTATAAATATCTGCATTTATATCTTAAAGAAGAAGAAGAAAAAGCCCCTCACAGTTGGTCTCAGCCTCCTCACCCTCTCCCTACCCCCACCCCACACTTCCCCTTTTCTTGCTTTCCTCTTTCAGAAATTAAAGATTGTGATGTGTGCAGGAAATGAGGGTCTATAAAATTGTGATAAAGTGTTCCTGCAAAATTGCCTTTGAATTTTCACCTTGAATTGCAGGCGAAATGAAATTGTTCGCTTTCAGCATTGCTTTGTTTTTGACCCTTTTTGTGAATTCTCAAAGGAAAGAAACATATTCCCATCTTTTATAGTAATCAAATTTATCTGGCATCTCTCAGCCTCTTGAATTACTTATGCTAGAGTTGGCCAGCCTCAGGAAGGTTGTGGCTGGTTTATTTATTTATTGTTCTAAAGTGAGGGTTTTTGACATGGGTTCCCTACTTCATCTGAGGGGAGTATAGAAAAATCAAAAGTGCTTTCTGACATTGCATAATATGTGTTATGTATACACATGCATGCATTATTATAATGGTAAAAGATACCCATCTAAGGAGATGTAATAGAGGATCCCATGATCATATATCATGGTTATTTAATATTTTCACCCGAGAAGGGGAATGTTTCATGCACCAATTATAAATAAAATTATATGTAAAAAAAAAACAAACAAAAAAATCTGGGGAAAGGCTTTGCACTGGAACCAAAGTGCTAACAATACCTAGTTGTAAACCTATTTAGTAACTAGTTGGTTTTAACAAGTATTAATTCTGTAACAGGTGATTATATCACCTTGTAATTTAGGGAGTTTAATGGGACTCTTTCATGTAAGAATTTGGTATCAGAAAGTGAATATCAACCATCACCTGCAGCTGCATTCTGTCGAGCCTGGCCTTGCTTGGTAACCCCGAGTTCTCTTTTAATGTGATTCGTTCTTTTCTTTTTATTTCCAATTCCTTGTGCCTATACTCAGAAAACCCTAAGCTACAGGTGCAAGCCTGCAGAAATCAGATTTGAGTTTCTAAACTAAATCTCTCTTATGTTGAGAAAGCAAAACAGTATATCACTATCAGGGAGAATACATAAAGAATAACACTTCTTTGTGTGGCCTTAACTTCCACTGGGCTCACGTTAAAAATTAGCTCAGAAAACTATTTTTTGAAACTATTACTAATGCCTTAACCATCCTTTATTCATACCTGTACTTAGAAAACTATGATGCCTGCAACTGTTGAACTCCTATCATGCTTACATATTTCTAAATTATAATAAGTTAACCCTGAAAAGCTCTACAGTTACCTTTTCTATTATTTTTACAATAAGCAAAATATGTTTATGCCATAATTTTTTTGTACATACCAATTTTTCAATGGATTTCATTGTGTTTCAGGTTTACTAGTTACATACTTCTTAAAGAAGAACTCACATAAACCCCAGAAACGTTCCTTTAAAATTATTCTTATTCAGGTCAGTAAGAGGCCCATGTAAGTTTAACAAAACATAAAATAAGGATCCCTAGGGAAGGGGGTGACATGTGTAGTTAGAGTGTCTCTCACGCACACTTTACTTCCATGATATTGGGAGATCTTGAAATCACTGAAACAGGCTGATGCGAAAGTCATTCTCTAACAGATAGGCATCTCTCTGTATATCTGCATCTTAGTAGAACAAACATTAGGATTAAGCAAAAATTCAGAAAGTGCAGGGTAAGTGGGAGTGTTCAGATCAAGCTACTTAATAACATTAAATTTACTTTAGAAATATTTATTTTAACAAGCATTAGCAATGACCACATTGCTGACTAATTTATGCAGTCAAAGGAATCAACTAACTCAACTGTCACAATTTGTTTTTGATGAAAAAAGAGAAGAAAATGGCTGTCCAAGAAGATTTAAATGGAAAAGCATAAGTTTTCATAGTATTTTTTTGTGGGGCCACAGATTTTAAGAGGACGTAACCTCCTTTATATGTCGTATATATCAGAAGCTTGCATATCTCCTTTCTCCCTTGTAAAAACAATTTACAACTTTTATATAAACATTTTAATCTATAGAAGAGTGAATTAACATGATTCTTAATTGTGGCAATAGAAATAAAAATAGATGTTTATTTGAAATAAATTATTGAAATCATTTTCTTCTGTCCCCTCAGAGATGACAGCAAAAACACTTTTTTGATTTGGACACAGTAATTTAAATGTTTCCAGTTTTGCAGTTGTGCCTAGGAATCAATTTATTGTGGGTTTGTTCACATCTAAAGAAAGTTAAATGCTGACTTTAAAAGTGGAGAAACGTTCCATAGATATCCTTTGCTTTCAAAAAGCATGCATTTGACTGTGATCCTTAAAAGCTTTTATTGAACTATTTTCTTTTTCTGTTTGCAAAATTCACAAAGGGCTGTCTGTAAGCCCTCTTCATATTTTCCCCAGTTTGTCCTAAATTTTGCCTCAGGAGAATAAACAGCAACAGTGTTCCATTTCCCATTCTGAACATATATGCCAAAACAGAGAGCTTTTATTACAAGGGAAGAAATCAAATCATTGTCACCTAAAGTGCTAATTATGTCTGATAAATGTATGGCATACACTTAATGCAAAGAGAGCTTAGGAAATGATACACCTTCCGTAATTACAGTGACCAACCTAGCTCCATCAATCTAAATTTTTTTTCAATCCATGTTCATTTGGGTGGCTTTATTTTTATTAAATGGCTTTCTTAAGCTTCAACAGACCCACTTGCTGCTAATAAGGAAGCTCACATTAAGTATTTTGGAACTGCCTACAATAAGATGGCGTGTTATGTGATATACATCCAAATGAGTGTACACAGATAAACAGGAACCACAGAGGAATATGGTTACAGTCTTTTCCCACTGGGCCTTGGAATTGCAAACTGACGGTAAAATTTGCCATTCTTTGCTTGCCTAATGAATTTGTGTATCCAGTTAACTAAGGTACTGTATTTCTTTATCAGAGGAGCCTGAAATCCTTTCATAGCTGACAACAGACCCGTTAGTCTCTTCCCTGAGGACATAAATGACCTTGTGGGTAGGCATGCTGCCCTCAGAACCTCTGATGATAACGTTTAAGAATTACTCCTCTCCCTCTGTTTTTCTCCATAGAAGAAAGCCACCATTCTTCTCAGAGCCAAATTGTATGTGGCCTCTAATCAAACCTGACACCCTTACACAAATGGAATAAGAGTAGGTTTTAATTAGACTGAAGGATGCTGTTTTCTTTGAAACCACTTCAGAGCCCCCGTCTTCTCTGAGTCCTCTAGCAGATGCACTGGCTTGTTTCGCACATCCGTCCATATTTGGCTGCAGAAACATTGCTCCAGAGTGTGTGTGAATTCAGACCCGTCATCGGGACTGATTGGCTGAATAGAATTTTCCGAGTTTTGTTTTGCTGTATCACAATTCTGTCTTTTTGAGTGTCTTCATTGCAGATACAGCAAGGTGCATCTGTGGGAACCGTATGTATCTGGGCAGGCTTTTCTTTACATCACTGAAATCCTGAAGTCCAACCAAACTATTCCCTTGTTTTTGCCTCTTCTTTCTCTCTGGGTCGTTTTCTCCTTAACTCTGCTTTACTCTTAATCTCCTTTGCTCTTCTTAACCTTTCCCAATTAAGAGGTTGAATTTAGTTTCTTTCTAGTTGATGTTGCTTGCTTTTTCACGTGGAATTTTTAGCACTTCGTGGTTTTGAAGGCAGTAGAGAAGCTGAAAATTCCTCCATTTCCTTCTGATTACATATCTGAGGATTTTTGTGGATTTTCAAGAGAGTTAGTGCTACCTGATGGAACGAAAACATTAGTGGTAAATACTGAATTCTCCATTTATTTTTACTTTTAAAATCATAATTAAAATGACAGAATTCAGAGTTTTGGGTATTACAGTTATGCAAATAGGTAAATCTTGTACAAAGTCATAGTTTCATGGAACATCTTTCTTTTACTCTTTTTAAATAGTTTTGCACTAAATTCTCAAATTGTCCATTTGTTTTAGCCTACTTTAAAAAAGTCTTTCTCAATTGCAGAGTTGAAGTCATTAAAAATGAAAAATGTATTTGGACTTTTTTTTTAGTTTGGTTCTGTATAGTCCACGGAGTTACAAAGAGTCAGATTGACTGAGTGACTTTCATAATGGATTTGGCCTTCTCCAGTTTGGTTCTGAATATATATGTGTGGGTGATAGGTCATGTAAAAGATTTTTAAATAAAGAACTTAAAATAGTTTTCATTTTAGCCTGGAAAATTCTAAGTGTGTGAAAAATACTTTAAGAAACTTTCTATGAGTTTAAAAGACTAGTAGTCTGAAATTCATATGTTGTAGCTGAACATATTTAGTTGTAGTGATTGAAGCATAAATGTGGTATTAATTATAGTATTAAAAGTATATGTACTTCTCACAAATATGGTCAACTTTTGAAAACTAAGTAAAAATTTATTTCCCAAACCCACTCCCTAAAAATGATAAATG
>SJYC01140379.1:0-23624 GCA_006408675.1 Madoqua kirkii
AGTTGACTCTGGAAAAGACTCTGATGCTGGGAGGGATTGGGGGCAGGAGGAGAAGGGGACAACAGAGGATGAAATGGCTGGATGGCCTCACTGACTCGATGGACGTGAGTCTGAGTGAACTCCGGGAGATGGTGATGAACACGGAGGCCTGGGATTGCTTCGATTCATGGGGATGCAAAGAGTCGGATACAACTGAGCGACTGAACTGAACTGAACTGAGTATGGATTTAAAGAGAATTATTAAGTGTTCATTTATTAAGTGTGTCCGACTCTTTGGACCCCTTAGACTGTAGCCCACTAAACTCCTCTGTCCTCCAATGACTCCTCATTGGAGTTTGCTCAGATTCATGTCTGTTGAGTTGCTGATCCTGTCTAACCATCTCATTCTCTGCCATCTCCTTCTCCTTTTGCCTTCGATCTTTCTCAGCATCAGCACCTTTTCCGGTGAGTCAATTCTTTATAAGCAGTGGCCAAAGTATTGGAGCTTCAGCTTCAGCAACAGTCCTGAATGTGAATATTCAGGGTTGATTTCCATTAGGATTGACTAGTTTGATCTCCTTGCAGTCCAAGGGACTCTCAAGAGTTTTCTCCAACACCACAGTTCAAAAGCATCAGTTCTTCAGCTCTCAGCCTTCTTTATGGTCCAACTCTCACATCCATATATGATTAAATACCATATGTGTGCTAAGTCACTTCAGTCATGTCTGACTCTCTGAGACCTGATGGACTGTAGCTTCCAGGCTTCTCTGTCCATGGGATTCTCTAGGCAAGAATACTGAGTGGGTTGTCATGCCCTTCTCCAGGAGGTTTTCCCAACCCAGGGATTGAACCCACATCTCTTAAGGCTCCTGCATTGGTGAGCACGTTCTTTACCAGTAGTGCCACCTGGGAAACACCATAACTTTGACTATATCGATCTTTGTTGGCAAAGTGAATGTCCCTGCTTTTTAATACACTGTCTAGATTAGTCATAGCTTTCCTTCCAAGGAGTGTCTTTTAATTTCATGGCTGCAGTCACTGACGATGGTGATTTTGGAGCCCTAGAAAATAAAATCTATCACTGCTTCTACACTTTTTCATTTTAAGAGTACTTAACTTCTAACTGAATGTTTTTTCTTTATGTTTCAACTGTTTAAGGCTTTCTTTCACTTTCTCCTTTTCCAAGAATAAATTGATATATCAAGCACATAGCTAGGGGCATACTAACATTCTCTTTAAATTTTGCTTTATTCTTACCTTTTATAATCACAGCACTGAATTATTTTAACTCTGCCTCCAGTGGGGACCTCTTCTCTCCCTGTGTTCTCTCTCCACCCATAAAGGAAAAGACGCCCACTGACAATATCACTCTCTTGGGGATCTGCTCTGCTGTGTGTATCTGTCAGTTCCAGCTGCTGTAACAAAATATTGTGGACTGAGAGGCTTAAGCAACAGAAATTAATTTTCTCATTCTTCTGGAGGCTAGAAGTCCTTGATCAAGATATGGTCTGATTGGGTTCCAGGGGGAGCTCTCTTCCTAGCTTGCAAATGGCTGCCCTCTTGTTGGGGGCCTTTTGTTTGCAATGTATAGGGGGGAGGCACTCAGGGACAGGGCAGAGAACTCTTGTCTCTCTTCTTATAAGGACAACGTTTCAATCGGATACCCTCCTCTGCTTCCCCAGTGACCTCATTTACCCACCTCCATCTCCAAATACAGTCACACTGGCAGTAGGAGCTTCACTCTGAATGTTAGGGGGACACAATCCCATCCATAGCACCTAGGTCACAACTCCCTTCCAGAGGAGGAGTTAACTGAATGACTGAGAACCTGACACATCCATCAGGCTGATTTTTAGGGGCCAAGGTGTGGTGTAAAGATGAAGGCCTGTGCCCCACCTCCTGCTCCTCTGCTCCTCTCCTCCAAGGCTGGCGTTGTACAGCCACACGCTGGAAGCAGGACAGCACGGAGACTTAGGCTGCCCCAGCCGGACTCTGCTCCATCCCTTCCTCCTATCAGCTGCAGCAGGGTGGGTAAATCAGGCCAATGCTGTGCTCAGATGCAGCTCCCAGGAGGAGCAGAATGTCCCCCTCAACTCTGATCCAAGCCCTGTCCTCCAATCAGATATGAGAAAGCTCAGTCTCTTGAGCTCTGGAGCTCCTAACCACATATTTGTTTATTTATTGGCATATAATTGCTTTCACAATGTTGTGTTAGTTTCTCCTGGACCACAGCATGCATCAGCTATATGTATACATATATCCCCTCTCTCTTACCCCTCTATACTTCCCCTGTAGGTCATTACAGAGCATCAAGCTGAGCTCTGTGCTATACAGAAGCTTCCCACTAGCTATCTGTGAAGAGCACACGGCAACCCACTCCAGTATTCCTGCCTGGAGAATCCCATGGACAGAGGAGCCTGGCGGGCTACACCTCTGAGAGGTAAGTTCAGGGCACCACTGCAGAGCTGTCATCACCGAGGCTGGGGAGGAAGTGTGTGGTCAGCACGGAGGATGTTTGTGGAGCGAGGGAAGTGATGTGGCTGGAAAGGTAGATTGGGAAAGATTGTGAAGGAGTTTGACAGTCTGGCTCAGAGAGATGCGAATGAAAGCAGTGATGAGGTGGGAGGCTGAAGGTAGACGGAGTGGATGAGGGGTCAAGGGAGGTTTAAAATGGGAGGAAATGAGTACTGAGAAATTTATGAAGGGACTATTAATACTATTAACAGTGATATGAACTGAGTATATGAGTATAATGCTCATAGCTACCTAAAAAGATAGGTGCTGTAATTACCTTTTTTTTTTTTTAAGTCTCTATTGGATATGTTAGAATACTGCTTCTGTTTTATTTGGTTTTTGTCTCTCTGTTTTATGAGACCTTAGCACCCCATCCAGGGATGGAACCTGTACCCACTGTATTGGCAGGCGAAAGCTTAACCACTGGATCACTAGAGAAATCCCTGTAATTATCTTTTATTTTACAGATAATGAGGCCGAATCTTACGGAGGTAAAATAAATCACTCAAGGTCACAGATAGTATGTGAGAGAGCCAAAACTTAAACCCTGGCTGTCTTACCCAGGGGAGAAATAACTCAAGACAAGAAATGTCCAGAAAGGAGAAGAAAGCCAATTTACTTGTCTGGGGTTACTTCTCTGATTATTTAATTAAATAGGACTCATTTTAAATGTTCTATTTGTCCTCAATAGCCCTTCTTTCCAAAATCTTTGGTTCAGATTTTCCTCTTTGTCCCTACCTCTTGTTATTTTCCTCTCTCTGCAGTCCTTACGACATTTACATGAGATGTGTATAAGAGACAGCCCCCGCCCCCTGCATGGCACTTTTCACCTTCAACTATTTCTCTAGTTCATCCATAAGGATCTTTTAATACACTTTCAAGTGGCTTTCTGATAAAGAGACATTAATTGAAGCATCTGAATGTTGCTTTGTTGAGGAAGGTGGAGGTATATTCAACTGAGGGAAAGTATCGTTTTAGGCACAGTTGGGGTGTATGAACTGTTACCAAATATCTAAAACATGGTTTTGGGGCAGAGATGTCAAGGTGGGGGCTGGAACGTTAGCTGGTGTAAGCTCTTAGGGAGATGGTGCTGGTGATGATGGTGCACATTTACTGAGTCCTTCACTGTGTCAAGCAGAATGTAAAGTGATTTAAATGCATTTTACTTCTAAGTGTCCCTGTGGGGTAACCAACACCGTTCACCCCATTTTATAGCTGAGGAAACTGAGGCCCAGTGAGGTTAAGTGACTCATCCCGAAGCCTAGCTCAGGTCTGCCTTGTTCTCAGGCCTTCGGGCATGTTGCTCAGCTTAACAAAAGAACATTCTAACATTTCAAGCTGGCCAGCGATGGGATGGCAGCATTTACCAGGTGGTCTCTGTTCTGAGCCTGCTCCAGGAGAGGCTGGGGGACCATCTGTCAGCCCTGCTGCAGAAGAAAGATACATTTAGACAACTTCTGAGTCTCCTTCCAGCTGTAAGATTTTATGAAAACTTCACCCAGTGGTCTCATAGGAGAGGAATTAGACTCGTTCTTTGTAGCGCTGCCCAGCAGAGCAGACTGCCTCAGGGTTTTCCATCTAGAAATTCCGAGTGTCAAAGGCAAGTGAATAGATACTCCTGGGTGCCTGGGACAGAGCTGTTGGAAGCAAAATTTTGTGTTATCTTTGATAAAGAAATGATTTGAACTTTATAGTTATCTATGAAAATATGCTTGTTTGTTTGGAAAGCATTTTAAATTAGAAAATCTTTTAAAATATTAAGACATTCAAGGTCAAGTCTAAAATCCAATTCCCCCTTACTCTTCCTACCAAGTCTTTGTTTCAATTTGGTTCATTAGGAACACATGCCATGTTTACTGTTTGAGTTTATGTGTCTAACCCATCACCAAGTATCTGGTGGAGAACGTTTATCTTAGTACAAGAAGCAAGTCAGGAGTATAGACCAATGGGGAGGGGAGATCTCTGGAGGTCCAGGGGTTAGGACTCAGAGCTTTTGCTGCTGTGTTGTTCAGTTGCAAAGTCATGTTGGACTCTTGGTGACCCCGTGAACTGCAGTGGGACAGGCTTCCCTGCCCTTCACAATCTCCCAGATTTTCTCAAACCTATGTCCACTGAGTCGGTGATGCTATCCAGCTGTCTCATCCTCTGTCATCCCCTTCTCCTCCTGCCTTCAGTCTTTCCCAGCATTAAGGTCTTTTCCAATGACTCAGCTCTTGCATCAGGTAGCCAAAGTATGGAAGCTTCAGCATCAGTCCTTCCAATGAATATTCAGGGTTGATTTCATTTATGATTGACTAGTTTGATCTCCTTGCTGTCCAAAGGACTCTCAAGAGTCTTCTCCAGCACCACAGTTCAAAAGCATCAATTTGTCAGTGCTCAGCTTTCTTTATGGTCCCTCACATCCGTACACGACTACTGGTAAAACCATAGCTCTGACTATACTGACCTTTGTTATCAAAGTGATAGCTCTGCTTTTTTGTTGCTGTGGGCCTTGGCTCAGTCCCTGGTCAGGGAATTAAGATCCCACGAGCTAAAGAAAAGAAAAGAAAAAAGACCATCCTGGAGAAGTTAGAGTGGCAGATCCCTGTTACTCCAATGACAGAGGAATCTTTCTAATAGGTGCTGTTTCCCAGCAGTGGAAGGGAACCTCTAAAGAAGTAGAAGGGGGACTTCCCTGGTGGTCCAGTGGTTAAGAATATGCCTTGTAACACAGGGGACGTGGGTTTGATCCCTGGTTGGGGAAATAGGGGCAACTGATGCCATGGGGCAGCCAAGCCCTAGAGCCACAACTTGAGAGTTGATGCGCCACAACAAAAATCTTGTGTGCCACCAACTGAGACCTGACATGGCCAAATAAATAAATATTAAAAAGAAGAAGAAGTAAGCAAGCAGCCACTGAAGTTTCCCAAACGGAGGTGGATCACGGGCCTGGGAAAGTTAATAGAGGATTCCACTCTGGGGGTGCTGATGGCAGAGCAAATTCATGGCCATGATGAAAGGAATAGGTGAAGCCAGTCTCTCCCCCACTGGGAGAAGGCTAGGAGTAAAGCCACTTTCAGAATAATAACACTTAACACCATCCTCACTGTTTGTCAGGCCCACTTCCCAAAGCATTAATGAGTCCCCCAGACCTTAGAGTGACCCAGATTATCATCCGTCCACTTTCCAGATAAGGAAATAGAGGCACAGGAAATGAAGTTAATGGGCCCAGTGTCTCACTCACAGCCGCTAAGAAGCAGAGCTGGAATGCTGGAGCCCAGACTGTTGGAGTTCATGTTAGAACTGGCTCCCGGGTGCCTTCCCTGCCTTTTCTGCTGCCTCCGCCCCCCACTTGCCCCGTCTCCACCCCGTGACACCATTCCTGGGTTCCCGGCTCTGACCTTGAAGGGATTTTGTCAGAGGAAGGAGGGCTGGTGGCGAGTGGCCAGGACACCTGGACTCTGGTCCCCTCTCTGCCACTAACCAGGTGACCTTGGGAGGGTCACTCACCTTTCCTGGTTTTTCACGTGCTAATCCATTATTTCTGAGGCTGCATGGAGGCCATTGTTTTTGCTTTTTCCTATTAATAATTTGACTAGTTATTTTATTCGTGGCTGTGTTGGGTCTTCACTGCTGCGTGGGCTTTTTTCTAGTGGTGTGCAGACTTCTCATTGCGCGACTTCTCTTATTGCGAAGCATGGGCTCCAGAGAGTGTGGGCTTCGACAGTTGCGGTTCCCAGACTCTAGAGCACAGGCTCAGTACTTGTGGTGTCCGGGCTTAGTTCTGCAGCCTGTGGGATCTTTCGGGACCAGGGATGGGACTCATGTCTCCTGCACTGGAAGTCAGATTCCTCACCACTGAGCTACCAGGGAAGCTCTGAGGCCATTGTTTTAATCTATCTTTTACTAAGAGTCAGGGAAACTGTGCCCCTCGTGTGTAAGTGCTACTCTGCAACCAGTAGAACTGAATTGTGGTAAAATAGAGCAAAGTCACGGAGAAGGCAATGGCACCCCACTCCAGTACTCTTGTCTGGAAAATCCCATGGATGGAGGAGCCAGGTAGGCTGCAGTCCATGGGGTCGCTGAGAGTTGGACATGACTCAGTGACTTCACTTTCACTTTTCACTTTCACGCATTGGAGAAGGAAATGGCAACCCACTCCAGTGTTCTTGCCTGGAGAATCCCAGGGACGGCGGAGCCTGGTGGACTGCCGTCTATGGGGTCACACAGAGTCAGACACTACTGAAGTGATGCAGCAGCAGCAGCAGAGCAAAGTCAACAACCAAAAAAAAAAAAAAAAGGCAAAAAATATACTGGGAAATGCACCTCTCTCTCCTTTGGGAAATGCATCTCTCCTCTCTCTCATTTTTCTAGCCAGTGGCATCCTTTTACCCAGGACCCTGGACTGTGTAGACAGTACGTCTTTCTCTAGATCAGGGAACGTCCATCACGGGCACTCTCCATGCATCCAGGCATCAACACTATGATAAGATTTTACTGGACTCCTACTCACTGTATATTTACAACCTCACAAAGTATGGATAGATTACATCCAGATGGCCATCAGGTTTCCAGTTTAAGTGGCTACGTGACGTGTTGATCTGGGACAGTGGCTTCAGCTGTGGATCATTTCTGGGTTCCCAACAGCTGCACTGAGATGATAAAGAATCCCCAGGGTCTCCTAGGAAATCTCTGCTCTCATGTTGACCCTCCTAGGATGGAGCCATGCTGACTGCTGAGAGCTTGATCTTGTCATAGTCAGGAGTGAGTGAGGCATATACTGTGTAGTTCTTTTCAGGATACTTTTTTTAAGTCACCAGAGGATCTCATGAGGGGAATTGGGCCTTTGGTGGCATCTCACTCCTCATCTCCATTTCCTCTTCAGAAGAGACTCACCCTACTTGAGAATCAAATGCAGGCTTGATGTTTTCAATCTGGAACATTTGCTTGAATGATCTGAGGGTCTTATATACTTTGGTTTTGTAAATGACAAGAGAAGACAGCATTGATTGTGTGTCCCTGGAAGTTCTTCCAAGCGGCCTAGAAAGACTGGAATGGCTCAGAAGAAACAGCCTGTCACCCACTCATCCTATTAGCATGTCTGAGTATTTACTGATTGGAGATACATTGATTAATATATGTAGTTATCTGTCTGCTTACCTTCCTATCACTCTATTGATCTGTCTTCCTCATCTATTTTTCATGTCAGTCTGTCTCTAGGGCTTCCCTGGTGGCGTAGACGGTAAAGAGTCTGCCTGCAATGCAGGAGATCCCAGTTAGATCCCTGTGTGGGAAGATCCCCTGGAGAAGGGAATGGCAGCCCACTGCAGTATTCTTGCTGAAAAAATTCTGTGGACAGAGGAGCCTGGCAGGCTGTAGTCCATGGGGTTGCAAAGAGTTGGATGTGACTGAGCAACTAACACAGCAATATGTCTCTATCATCTATCTGTCTGTCTGTCTATTAATCTTGATCTATTGGGTTGGCCAAAAAGTTTGTTAGGGTTTTTCTATAAGATGTTATGGACACATGTGAAGGAAATTTTTGGCCAACCCAATATATAGTGATCTACTGCTGACAGTTTGGGTGAGAAGTGTATTTCAGAGACAGAGTTTGGCGATACAAAGAGACAAGTGCAGTATCAGAGATGGGTTCCTGGAGCCTTGGAGAGAGGACTGATCATCTTGGGTCAGACGGCAGGAGGAGAAGGGCATTCCAGGGAAAGAGCACAAAGGAGGTAAGTTCAGGGCACCACTGCAGAGCTGTCATCACCGAGGCTGGGGAGGAAGTGTGTGGTCAGCACGGAGGATGTTTGTGGAGCGAGGGAAGTGATGTGGCTGGAAAGGTAGATTGGGAAAGATTGTGAAGGAGTTTGACAGTCTGGCTCAGAGAGATGCGAATGAAAGCAGTGATGAGGTGGGAGGCTGAAGGTAGACGGAGTGGATGAGGGGTCAAGGGAGGTTTAAAATGGGAGGAAATGAGTACTGAGAAATTTATGAAGGGACTATTAATACTATTACCAGTGATATGAACTGAGTATATGAGTATAATGCTCATAGCTACCTAAAAAGATAGGTGCTGTAATTACCTTTTTTTTTTTAAGTCTTTATTGGATATGTTAGAATACTGCTTCTGTTTTATTTGGTTTTTGTCTCTCTGTTTTATGAGACCTTAGCACCCCATCCAGGGATGGAACCTGTACCCACTGTATTGGCAGGCGAAAGCTTAACCACTGGATCACTAGAGAAATCCCTGTAATTATCTTTTATTTTACAGATAATGAGGCCGAATCTTACGGAGGTAAAATAAATCACTCAAGGTCACAGATAGTATGTGAGAGAGCCAAAACTTAAACCCTGGCTGTCTTACCCAGGGGAGAAATAACTCAAGACAAGAAATGTCCAGAAAGGAGAAGAAAGCCAATTTACTTGTCTGGAGTTACTTCTCTGATTATTTAATTAAATAGGACTCATTTTAAATGTTCTATTTGTCCTCAATAGCCCTTCTTTCCAAAATCTTTGGTTCAGATTTTCCTCTTTGTCCCTACCTCTTGTTATTTTCCTCTCTCTGCAGTCCTTACGACATTTACATGCTTCATTGTGAAAATCTTTTTAGGATGCATTTTATGAAAAGCATAATGCAAAACAAAAATCAGTCTAGGAAATATATTTGACAGGATAAGCAGCATCTATTTGCAGTTTTCTCTGCACAGGTAATTTGTTTCTCAGTGCTGGGCTTTGGAGAGAATATTTACAGTGTCCGTTTTGTTTTTCTACAACATTTCCTGAGCAGGACACTGAGACTTTTGGAACTCAGGCGTATCTACCCATATCTCTGTATAAATTGAGATGCAAAGCAATTGACCAGAACAAAAGAAAAAGAAAGAAACTGCCTTGTCAGCACCATGAATCTAGCTAGTGCAACTAGGCAATTTATCAGTACAGTTAGGCTTCCTGGCATACAGTGTTAGTCACTCAGTTGTGTCTGACTCTTTGAGAACCCATGGACTGTAGCCAGCAAGGCTCCTCTGTCCATGGAATTCTCCAGGCAAGAATTCTGGAGTGGTTGCCATTCCCTTCTCCAGGGGATCTTCCTGATCCATGCATCGAACCAGGTCTCCTGGATTACAGGCAGATTCTTTACCATCTGAGCCACCAGGGAAGCCTTTCCCAGTGTATGACTCCATCTTTCTCCATGAGTAGGGTGCACAGATAAGGTCCGGGTAGCATCTGCATGGATGAGAAAGGTGTCCTTACACAGTTGAGATTCTCTGAAAATGGTTCATCCTTGCTCCTTCTCGAGCTCCAAGTCCTCTCCCTGATGGGGCTCTAAGCCTGGATTTATAGACCCTTAATGCAAACTGTGACGAAGTATGTTTTCAGGAATGGAAGAAATGGGCTGGAAAATCTTCTTAGCCCACCTGTGGGCCTTTACCTTCTAGATGCTAGGGGCTTTGCTGGCCAGCTGAGTGGAAGCCAAGGGCCACTGAGTGTAGGAGGTCCTGGAGAGAGGCTCTTTGTCCATCTTTCAGGGGACAGTGTTCACAAAGGAAGGGAAAACTCAACATAATGTTTCTGCAAGTCCTTGGAAGATATCACAATGGACTTCTAGACTGGGCATCTTCACTTGTGCAGTGTTATTAGGACAACCACACAGCAGCAGAGGCAGCCACGCTGCAATGATGATCTTGAGTTGAGCCAGCCTGCAGAGGTGTGTGGCCCCAGGTCCAAAAGCTCCAGACAGAGAAGCCAGGAGAGTCCCTCTGCAGGTGTGGGGCTACCAGCAGAAGCTGAGATGACAGGCTTCTTGTTGGCCACTCCTGAAGCAGGGCAGCCACTCTTGAGAGAATTTTTAGCTGTCAACACCAGGGTCTCTTGCTAGGGAGTCGAGGGTCCGACTGCAATGGAGTGAAAGGGTTTGAGAGAAAGCTTAGAGTCAGTGAGAGTAGACAACACTTTCAAGGAATTTTATTGCCAAATGGGTAAAGAGAGCAAAGGACAGGGAAGCAAGTGGCTGGCAAAGTCCATGAAAATTTTCTTTTTAAAGATAGAAATAATAGCAGTTGGGATATGTGGCTTAGAGTTGCATGGACCATTATGGATACATTTCAAAAGCATAATGTGCAGTGAAAAAAAGAAGTACAGAATAGTACATACAGAATGATATAATTTTACTAAAAATGTAAAATATCCACTCCAAAACCCATCACTTCTTTTTAAATTTATTATTTTTATTTTTGGCTGCACTGACTGTTTGCTTCACAGGCTTTCTCTAGTTGCAGTCGGGGAGCAGGGGCTGCTCTTTAGTTGCAGTGGGTGGGCTTCTCACTACAGTGACTTCATGTGTTGGGAGCATGGGCTCCAGGTGGCACAGGCTTCAGTAGTTGTCACACAAGGGCTTAGTTGCTCCTTAGCATGTGGGATCTTCCGAAACAGGAATCGAACCAGTGTCCCCTCCATTGCAAGGCAGATTCCCAACCACTGGATCACCAGGGAATCCCCCCATCATTTCCATATGTGTATATATGTAGTAAGTATTTTGTAAAGGTCTTTATGGGACTGATACCATTCGCCTCAGGCCAATGATTACCTACTGGAGTGGAAGGAAGTGCATGGGATCACGGAAGAACATTCACAGAGCATTACATGCACCTAGATGCTTTCTTTTACAAAAAGAAGAGAAAAAGCCTGAACAATATATGGTAACTTGCTAATAATATGAAAGCCAGGTGTTGGATACACAGATACTTGATTTCTTACAGTCTGTACTTTGCTCTCCACATTGAAATACTGGATAACATAAAATGAGCCAAAAATATCATCCACATCAACAATAAAGGAATCCTTTCCCACTTGAAAGATACCACAGAGCTTCCAAAATATATGGATATGGGTTATGATTTTATAAGATCTTTTTTCTCAGCCACTTAATGCTCTGAAAACAAAAGGTTTGTTCCATGCAAATGTGTGGAGTGAAAGGGTTTTCTTTTTTTTTTGGTGTGGATCATTTTTTTTTTTTTTTATAGTCTTTATTACAATGTTGCTTCTGTTTCATGTTTTGGTTTTTTGGCCACGAGGTGTATGGGATTTTAGTATCCCAACCAGGGTTTGAACCTTTATCCCTTGCTTTGGAAGGCAAAGTCTTAACCACGGACCACCAGGGAAGTCCCCAGGATTATTAACTAGTTACTATTTGGCTCTCTACCATCTCCCTTCTCACTGTGAGGAGTGTTCTGGCAGATGGAGATGACTGTGAGAAGAGGGGGTGATTTTTTTCTGATGATGGTTCAGGTCCATAGAGTATACCTCCATCCTTTAAAGTAGCATTTGACATGTTTGCAGATGCTGGAGAAGATTGAAAACAGGAGGAGGAGGAGATGCCAGAGGATGAGATGGTTGGATGGAGTCACTGACTCAATGGACATGAGTTTGAGCAAGCTCTGGGAGTTGGTGATGGACAGGGAAGCCTGGTGTGCTAGTCCATGATGTTGCAAAGAGTCAGATACGACTGAGCAGTTGAACTGAACTGACTTGACATGTTTGTAGAAATAATTTTGGAGAGAAGTTAAAGCTAGAAGACATTGCTGGATTGAACCACGTGATCTCACCACTGAGAAATGGAAAGTGTATCATTGTGGGTTTTATTTTAACCCTAATAAGCATCAAGAAGCAGCCACAACTGTCTTTCTGATGTAGTCCATGATGTTGCAAAGAGTCAGATACGACTGAGCAGTTGAACTGAACTGACTTGACATGTTTGTAGAAATAATTTTGGAGAGAAGTTAAAGCTAGAAGACATTGCTGGATTGAACCACGTGATCTCACCACTGAGAAATGGAAAGTGTATCATTGTGGGTTTTATTTTAACCCTAATAAGCATCAAGAAGCAGCCACAACTGTCTTTCTGATGTTCACAGTCACTAATGCTGGGCTTTGCCTCAAATTCTCCAGTGTCCATGGGCTGGATTGCAGTGACTGGAGGGTTACATGATTTCCAGGGAGACAGATGAGGGGCCCAGGAAAAGCAGTGCCCTGAAGGGAAAGTCTTTTATAACTGATCAAGATGTGAGTTGGAGGACCTGGCTTTTCTTTTTTTATTTTTAATATAAATTTATTTATTTTAATTGAAGGCTGATTACTTTACAATTTGTATTGGTTTTGCCATACATCAACATGAATCCACCATGGGTGTACACGTGTTCCCCACTCTGAACCCCCCTCTCACCTCCCTCCCCGTACCATCCCTCTGGGTCCTCCCAGTACACCAGCACTGGACTGGTGATTCGTTTCACATATGATATTATACATGTTTCAATGCCATTCTCCCAAATCATCCCACCCTCTCCCTCTCCCACAGAGTACAAAAAACTGTTCTGTACATCTGTGTCTCTTTTGCTGTCTCACATACAGGGTTATCATTACCATCTTTCTAAATTCCATATATACGTACATTAGTATGCTGTATTGGTGTTTTTCCTTCTTGCGTACTTCACTCTGTATTATAGGTTCCAGTTTCATCTACCTCATTAGACCTGATTCAGATGTATTCTTTTTAGTGGCTAATACTCCATTGTGTATATGTACCACAGTTTTCTTATCCATTCATTGCTGATGGACATATAGGTTGCTTCCATGTCCTGGCTATTATAAACAGTGCCGTGATGAACATTGGGGTACATTTGTCTCTTTCAATTCCAGTTTCCTTGGTATGTATGCCCAGCAGTGGGATTGCTGGGTTGTATAGCAGTTCTATTTCCAGTTTTTAAAGGAATCTCCACACTGTTCTTCATAGTGGCTGTACTAGTTTTCATTCCCACCAACAGTGTAAGAGGGTTGCCTTTTCTCCACACCCTCTCCAGCATTTATTGCCTGTAGACTTTTGGATAGTAGCCATTTTGTCTGGTGTGAAATGGTACTTCATTGTGGTTTTGATTTGCATTTCTTTGATAATGAGTGATGTTGAGCATCTTTTCATGTGTTTGTTAGCCATCTGTATGTCTTCTTTGGAGAAATTTCTGTTTAGTTCTTTGCCCCATTTTTTGATTGGGTCATTTATTTTTCTGGAATTGAGCTGCAGGAGTTGCTTGTATATTTTTGAGATTAATTCTTTGCAGTTGTTTCATTTGCTATTATTTTCTCCCATTCTGAAGGCTGTCTTTCACCTTGCTTATAGTTTCCTTTGTTGTGGAGAAGCTTTTAAGTTTGTTTATTTTTGCTTTTATTTCCAATGTTCTGGGAAGTGGGTCATAGAGGATCCTGCTGTGATTTATGTCGGAGAGTGTTTTGCCTAGGTTCTCCTCTAAGAGCTTTATAGTTTCTGGTCTTACGTTTAGATCTTTAATCCATTTTGAGTTTATTTTTGTGTATGGTGTTAAAAAGTGTTGTAGTTTTATTCTTTTACAAGCGGTTGACCAGTTTTCCCGGCACCACTTGTTAAAGAGATGGTCTTTTCTCCATTGTATATTCTTGCCTCCTTTGTCATAGATAAGGTGTCCATAGGTGCATAGATTTATCTCTGGGCTTTCTATTTTGTTCCATTGATCTATATTTCTGTCTTTGTGCCAGTACCATACCATCTTGATGACTGAGGCTTTGTAGTAGATCCTGAAGTCAGGCAGGTTTAGTCCTCCAGTTCCATTTTTCTTTCTCAAGGTTGCTTTGGCTATTCGAGGTTTTTTGTATTTCCATATAAATTGTGAAATTATTTGTTCTAGCTCTGTGAAAAATACTGTTGGTAGCTTGATAGGGATTGCATTGGATATATAGATTGCTTTGGGTAGTATACTCATTTTCACTATATTGATCCTTCTGATCCACGAACACAGTATATTTTCCATCTATTAGTGTCCTCTTGATTTCTTTCACCAGTGTTTTATAGTTTTTTATATATAGGTCTTTAGTTTCTTTAGGTAGATATATTTCTAAGTATTTTATTCTTTTCGTTGCAATGGTGAATGGAATTGTTTCCTTAATTTCTCTTTCTATTTTCTCATTGTTAGTGTATAGGAATGCAAGGGATTTCTGTGTGTTGATTTTATATCCAGCAACTTTATTATATTCATTGATTAGCTCTAGTAATTTTCTGGTGGAGTCTTTAGGGTTTTCTATGTAGAGGATCATGTCATCTGCAAACAGTAAGAGTTTTACTTCTTTTCCTATTTGGATTCCTTTTATTTCTTTTTCTGTTCTGATTGCTGTGGCCAAAACTTCCAAAACTATGTTGAATAGTAGTGGTGAAAGTGGGCATGCTTGTCTTATTCCTGACTTTAGGGGAAATGCTTTCAATATTTCATCATTGAGGATAATGTTTGCTGTGGGTTTGTCATATATAGCTTTTATTATGTTGAGGTATGTACCTTCTATTCCTGCTTTCTGGAGGTTTTTTTTTTAATCATAAATGAATATTGAATTTTGTCAAAGGCTTTCTCTGAATCTATTGAGATAATCATATGGCTTTTATTTTTCAATTTGTTAATGTGGTGATTACATTGATTGATTTGCGGATATTGAATACTTGCATCTCTGGGATACAGCCCACTTGGTCATGATGTGTGATCTTTTTAATGTATTGTTGGATTCTGATTGCTAGAATTTTGTTAAGAATTTTTGCATCTATGTTCATCAGTGATATTGGCCTGCAGTTTTCTTTTTTTGTGTGGCATCTTTGAGGACCTGACTTTTAAAAACAAGTCAAGAAATAAATTAAAACACCTCTGTGGGGATGGATTAGGAGGAGGATCTGCAAGGGAGCATTGAAGCCCCTGTTCCTCTTCTTTTGGCCACTTATATTGTCTGAAGGTCTGATATAAATATGGTATATCTAATGGACCAATGAAGGCAAGTACTAGAGAAGCTGGTTTCATGTAAATATAAGGAAGTTTGTTTTAAATAGTTGGATGCCTATGAAGTCATGGTGTTTCTTCACGCACTCGTCACCAGGAAGCTTCTTGTGATGGTGTCCTAGGTGGTTTCAGGTTTGCTGTTTGGAGGAAGTTGTGTGAGCAGATCTAGCTCCAGGGATGGACAGATTCTCTGAATGGCAGGGACCCTCTCCCCTCTTCTCACAGCTCTGTTTCCTCTCCCTTCTTCCCACTGGCACCAGGAGGGGGCTGAGAACACGAGTACCACAGTCTCCCACTGTGATACTGTAGGGACAATGTGCATGAGATGCTGTTCAGTCTTTAAGCTGTGTCAGACCCTTTTGTGGCCCCATGGACTCTAGCCTTCCAGGCTCCTCTGCCCATGGGATTTCCCAGGCAAGAAAACTGCAATGGGTTGCCATTTCCTACTCCAGGGGATCTTCCTGACCCAGGGATCAAAGCTGTGTCTCCTGCATTGCAGGTCAGTTCTTTACTACTGAGCCACCAGGGAAGCCCAGGCATGAGATGAGCCAACTGCAAATATTTTTGAATTTCAGGAGAAGACTACAAATTCAGTAAAATGGTAGCAGACATTCATCCGGGTTCATCCCCGGAGACCTGTGGGCAGATTGCCTAATTCCCCATTCAGATGACTTGAGGCAGCTAAGAAGGAAAGAGCAGGAACAATGAAGGCCATGTTTACATAACACCCCAAGTTCACCTTTTAGGGTTGGTTTCTGTTTCTTTCTGATTAAGTACAGGAGTTGAGAGCTGCACAAATAAATTTGACTGCTTTTCTGCCACATCTGATTTCGTTGTTAGAAGGACTGAGCTACCAGCCAACTCTTCATGACCTGTGTCAAGGGGAGCTCATCAGCTGGCGGCCAACCATTGAGTATGCAGCCTTGGCTGAAATCCACATGGCAGCTTGAAGTATTTTACTTGAGGGTTGCTCAAAGTGGGGACCTTTGGAGCGATATGGGCCAGATGTCCAGGCCCATTTGGATGGTGGGAGGGCAGCTGGTCTGTTGTTCCGTGAGATGAGGCAGCATTTCCAAGCCATGGAGCTCAGTGGTTAGGGCATAGTCACAAGAGGGCAGCTCCTAGCGTCAAGAAAGTTCCAGTATAGCTAAATACTTCAGCAGATCTTTTTTTTAAAGTGAAAAATAGATGATTTATAATGTTATGTTAATTTCTGCTGTAAAATGACTCAATTACACACATATATATATAGTCTTTATATTTTTTTATATTCTTTTTTCCTTTGCACTTTTTAATAAGTTATTTTAAATTGGAGGATAATTGCTTTACAGTGTTGTGTTGGTTTCTGCCATACAAACATGTGAATGAGCCATAAGTCTACATATATCCCCTCCCTCTTCAGCCTCCTTCCCCCTCCTCCACCCCACCCCTCTAGGTCATCACAGAGCACCAATTGGTCTTCCTGTGTTATATAGCAGCTTTCCACTAGCTATTTTTTTTATTCTTTATATTATTTTTACTTTCCATATGGTTTACCATAGGATATTGAATATTGTTCCCTATGCTAAACAGTGGGACCTTGTTGTGTATCCATTCTATGTCTAATAGCTTATATCTGCTAACGTTGACTTCCTACTCCATCCCTCCCTCAACCTCCTTCCCCTTAGCAACGACAAGTCTGATGTCTATGTCCATGAGTCTGAATCTATCTACAAAACAGAAACACTTGTGTCATATTTTAGTTTCCATGTATAAGTGATATCACTTGGTATTTGTCTTTTTCTGACTTACTTCCCTTAATGTAATCATATCTGTTTGCATTCATGTTGCTGCAAATGGCATAATTTCATTATTTTTATAGCTGAGTAGTATTCCATTGTGTATACCTCAGCATTTCTATCAAAAGTTTTAGAAATTCTTCCTCTTCCCATTTGACCCTTTGTTAATTGCAGATACCCAGACTTCCAGCATATGTTACATAGATCTGTGCCCAGGAAGAGGAGGAAGGAAGGGGCTGGCCTGAAAAGATGCCTCATTTTTTGGTCCTTCACTTTCTGCACCCACTCCTTATGGAGTAGACACTCCTCCTGCTACATAGGAGCAGTTTGGAATATTTGAAGTTTGTATTTGATGGAGCCCCATAGATGGCTAAGAACCAACTATCCTGAGTCACTAATTGTCTTTGTATTTCCCTATTACCCACCACCACCAAATCAGTGATTCAATACAGACCGAGAACCTCGGGACAGCTGACATCGGGTGGTCCGAGGAGACAGGTACCCTAAAGGGTCCGTTCTTATGACCTCACCCAACGGTCACTTATGTTCACTTGAAAATCATAATAACAAGTTCAGGAAAACCTGACACAGAGTGGTCGGGGAGAGATCAGTTGTTATAAGTATAAATGTTTGTTCCTTTGACCAAGTCATCTACTCCCCACCTGTCTTCCAGTGTCTGGGTGATTACCACTTCGATCTTGTCCTGAAGTCTAGGGACGAGAGTCCATTTCCATGCTGGTCTGCCCGCTGTCAGCCAGCTTCTGGATGCTCAAGTCTGGTGGAGGGTCCTGGGGGGGCATGGGGTAGCCGCATCCATGGACACCTAATAGCAAGAATATAAGGGTTCACCACTAAGGGCAGTGAAGGGCTTTCAGGATCTCCAGCACTGGGTCTAGACCACGCACTTGGCCCTCACCTCATAGCTGCTCCCAAGAACAGGGTTTCATCTCTTTCCTTTATCAGTGGCTCCCCAGCACTTTGAACAAAGGAACTTAATAAATACTTGGTGAATTCATCTGTTGCACTGTCACGTCTCCTAGGAGACTCTAGGGAAAGGGACCATGTGATGGTAAATGGTGCCTCTCCACCTGAATTATGAATAGTGTAGTGAATGTTTTGATGGCTTTTAAGAGATAAATAAACTTCTAATTGTGGGTCTATGCATTGGTAACCTTGGGACCTTAATTTTGTTACCTGAGCTCTTCTGAGCCTTAGTTTCATTCTGTGTTATAAGCATTAAAGGAGATGAGGTATGGTCAGTGTTCAGTTTTTATACATTTAACAAAAATAGCTCCTCCTGCCCATGGTTACTTCCCACTGTGTGAATATATTGGTGGATGTATGAATTCTGTAGGCACTGTTCCATAAACATAATTAACATCTACTGGTCCCTCTTTAAGTGTTCTATCCTCTAGACAAACTAGAGAAAGATGAAATGCTGTTTAACATGTAGAGGGATTTATTTACCTTTTTCAATGGTAAACCCTATAGAATTTTGCAGTAATTTCATTCTAATCCAAATACTATAGATTTTCTTTTCCATTATTTCTGAATCCTGATTCACTCAGCCTATCACAGCTCAAGCTGATTGGACTCAGTTGCCTTTAATTGTGATTTGTAAGCTATAATTACTTGCATTTGCTGTCTTTAGAATCACCAAATACTCTCATTAACAAAGTACTTTGTTAGTCCTCAGGATATCACAAAGACCGAGTAGTATTTTCCCCATTTTATAGGTTCAAAAAGGGAGGTCTGCGGAGTTGAGTTTGCCCAAGGCCACAAGTGAAAAGAAAGCAAGCTATTGAACTTGGGTGTTCTGACTCCTGAGATCAGTTTGCCTCCCGTTATATGCCAGCTGTGCCCTCTTATCATCATCACCATCCTTATCGTTGGCTATGACTCAAGGATATTTGTCTGGCTAATGGGTTACTACCTATTTCTCTTTATCTCTTGCCTCCTGGTTTTCACTTCTAGCTACTTCAGCTATTTGCATGCCCATGTTCTGCTCGAACTGATTTATCTTATTAGATCCTGAAAAGAAGTATAAAGGAAGAGAGTGTTTGGGTCTGCTTAACCTGTAACTTTCCTGAAGACCCCAACCATCTTAAACACAATGATGACTGTGACTTCAGAACCTGGAAGGTACTCTTTCATTACCTGTGTTTCCCCTGGCACAGCCCACAGAACCATCCATGTGGGCAGAGTGCTTCTCAATTGTAATAAAAAATTTTAATTATTCATCAGCACAGTCGCTGTTAGACAAAGGCCCAATTATTATTCATCTATAGCTAAGTAGCCTCCTGCTCTTTTTTGGAGTTGTGACAAGTCCAAGCCTTCCAGAGCTGGCAGAAGGCTCAGATCAGAGAGAGTTTTGGGGCTCGCCTCAACCAGGCGAGGAAGAGCAAGCCAGTGCTCCCTGCTTGAGCCTGGGCCCCCTCCCTCACCTGCTGCCCACTGTAACTCTGGCCGGAGAGCCTGCCTGGAGCTAGGAATGCTGGGAGGGGGAGCGACATCCTGTAGCCATCAGGCTGGCAATGGGGAGGCATCCTGCAGTTCACCTGGCAGAGGCTCTCTGGGTGGAACAGCTGCACAGGGGACCTTTTGCCAAAGGAGCAGCCGAATTGCAAATGAAGTTCTGGAGGCTTGGTTCTTGATTAGATCCACGCTGGCTTTTTGCCTCCACAATCTGTGGCCTCCTCCCTGTGAGTCCTCGGTGGGTCTAGGTCATCGGGAGGGTGAAGCTGGGAAGAGGAAGTATCCCAGGTTGCAGCCTTTCACTTCCCTTTTCCCTTCTTTGCTCAGCATCTCTCTCCCAAAAGCTCTTCCTCCCTCCTCATCAGTCATCACAGGGTGAGGACTTTCATTGGCTGGACAGCTTTCCAGGTTTCCTTTATTTCTACTTCCCACCTCCCCACATTTACCACAAGAAAATTGTTGGCCAGACAGTCTCTTGACCTCCTGGAATGCAGAGCACCATGCTGCACTTTTGGGAGGTGTCTCCACCTCTCACATCCCCCCAGATGTCCCGAAGCCACGTGGGAACTTCTCCCGGTGGCTTCCATGATCTACTACAACCTCTGCCCAGAACTCAGCCTCACAGGACAGTGCGTTCTGCCCTTTCCCTGCAGACTCCGGGTACCTCCCTGTGACCGTGGTCCATCCTGCCTCAGAGCATCTTGGTCTGGTGCCACCTCTCACCCCTTTAAACCTGGATCTCCCAGGCATCTTCCTACTTCTATCCTCCCCACCTCTGAGTCCACAGGGCCCTGTGAGCCCTCACCTCTGTGTGCTCAGCCTCCTCAATCCACTCTCCATTCCCCCCCGCCCCCAACCCACCCCGCCTGCTTCCTTGCAACACCACACGTGTAACTTCTCCACTGTAGATTTTCCATTCTCCGGTTTCTGGGTCGTGGCATTTTTCTCTTCATTAGGTCGTGGCATTTTTCTCTTCATTAACCTGTGGTGGCTTTCACCTCACTCAGAGGGAAAGCTGAAGTCCTTACAGTGTCCCTCTGTGGCTTGCCCCTGTTATACTCCAACTACAGTAAACCCTACCACTGTCCTCTTTTCCCTTCTCTTTGCTCCATTTTCTCAAGTCAAACCTGGTCTTGTCTCAGGACTTTTGCACTTGGTACCCTTCCGTCGTATATTTCATGCCCCACTCCCTTCTTCCATATCTGCTCTGTACACCATAATACCTTGGCTTCCCCTCCCCCCACCAAACTAACTTTTTTACAGCACTGGTGACCCTACCCTAGCATAATATTTATTTAAAATTTCATTTTAGAAGATTTACTTATTTTAATTGGAGGATAACTTCTTTAGAGTATTGTGGTGGTTTTTCCATACATTGACGTGAATCAGCCACAGGTGTACATGTGCCCCCAAATTCTGAACCTCCCTCCCACCACCCTCCTCACTCCATCCCTCTGGGTTTTCCCAGAGCACTGGCTTTGTGTGCTCTGCTTCATACGTCGACCTTGCACTGGTCATCTGTTTTATATATGGTAATATCCAAGCCCACCAGTCTCCTCTGTCCATGGACTTCTCCAGGCAAGAATACTGGAGTGGGTTGCATTTTCTTCTCCAGGGGATTAAACCCTCATCTCCTCCATTGGCAGGTGGATTCTTTACCACGGAGCCACCAGGGAGGCCCACAAATTCATATTCTGAAATCCTAACCCCCAGTACAGTGATATTAGGAGGTGGGGCTTTGGGTGGTAATCAGGGTTAAATGAGGTCAGGAGGGTGAGGCTCTTGCGAGGGGATCAGCATCCTCTTAAGAAGAAACAGCTGAGAACCTGTACTTTCCCTCCATGGGAGAGTGGGGCAGAGGCAGGAAAGAGAGAGGTCTCCTCTCCAGAACCTGACCAGGCCAGCCCTGTCCATCCCCTAGGACATGCAGCCAGACCTCTAGAACTGTAAGTGATCAATTTCTGTTGTTTAAGCCACCCCATCTGTGGTGTTTTGTTATGGCTGCTAGAGCTAAGACTTGAAAGTTTGGTAAGTATTTGCTTAAATGAAGGCCTAAGGGGGCGAGGAGAGGAAAGCTGGGATGTTGTGGTGGTTTGTCTGCTCCTTGCTGCAACGTCTGTCCTTACAGGAAGCCCCTCCTGTTTTGAGGTCACTGCTGTTTGCCATCAGCCCGTCTCCTTGTCACTTTTTCAGAGACTGTGGAACCCGACTCCTCTCTTCTTCCTTTAAGCTGGTTTTTAACATCCACAGAAATGCTGTGTCTCTCCAACAGCTTCCTTGAGGTCAAGGCTTCCTCGACTCTCGTGTACTTCACACACCTCCAACAGGAACTTCTTGTTCCCACACTGGATACCCCCCGCTTCTGTGTTTCGTGCTGTGACCATGAAACCCACTGCTCTGCTCACCTCCCCCTGCCTCAGCCCATGGTCTCTTTCCCAGCACACATGTACTCTTTGTGGAGACTCTCTTTTGACTCCTGCAAAACTTCTCCTGGATCAGTAAGCCCCCCAAAGGGTATATCCTTTCTTTTCTGCACAGAATCTGCCACCTGAAGAGGTAGGGGTAAGGGTGGACTGAAGCCCAATCTACATGTTGCTCAGGAAGCCATACACAGGGGCAGGGCCATGTCCCCTGGAAGAAGGAGCACCTCTGTCTTCTTAGAAAGGACAGACCTTGCCAGTCCTGTGTGAAACACACAGTTAAGTCCTTAATTTCCCTTGCTTCCTGGTGCAGAGACTTGGTTTAGTTCCACCAACCTAATGTATCTGTAAGAGACTTTGACTCGAAACTGAGTTATATTAACACAGAGGAGGGCTGAGCAGGTGTCTGTTTTCCTGGAAACAGGCTGTTGGGAGCATTTGGTGCTATAGCCGGCAGCTGTGGTAGGCACCTTGGAGCTAAAGCTTAATGATTAGTGTTGGAGTCTCAGCCTATCTGATGGACCAGACCTATGGTGTGTTGGAGAGTGTCATTCCTGGGCACCAACTAGAGGCTATTTCTTGACACCACTTGGTGATTTTCTTGAGCTGTGTATATCCCTTTCTGTTTAAGTCAACAGAAGTGGATTCTAACTAGAATACCCTATAGGTACCCTCTGTGCCTCTTTCCCTTCCCTTTTCATGCCCTGTGGTCATCTGAGCTTCTCTCTTCTCTACTTCCTTGCCTCCTGCACCCACCCAACAGAATACCTGCCCCACCCCTTCTCTCTACCTCTGAGCAGCTCAGCACTTTGTGGGAGGAAATCACAGAGCCAGGCAAACTGTTATTTGTGTTTCAACCTCACCTGGGTCACTGTGGATACCCAGGAATCTTTTTCTTTCTTTTCTCATGTCCATCTCCCATTCTTTTCAACAATTTAAAACTTCTACTATCCCTTACATATGTGGTCTCTTCATTCTTAGCAGATAGCCCTTTAACTTTAAAAAAAAAAACTTCTTTTATATCAGAGTATAGGCTGGAGAATCCATGGACAGAGGAGCCTGGCAGGCTACAGTCCATTGAGTCACAAAGAGTTTGAAAGGACTGAAGTGACTTGGCACACATCACTGATTAATAATGTGATAATTTCAAGTGAACAGCGAAGGGATCAACTATACTTATAAATGTATACATTCTCCCCCAAACACCCCTCCCGTTCAGGCTGCCAAATAACATTGAGCAGAGTTCCCTGTGGTATACAGTAGGACCTTGTTGGTCATCTGTTTTAAATACAGCAGTGTGTACATTTCTGTCCTAAACTCCCTAACCATCCCTTTCCCCTATCCTTCCACCCAGCAACCATAAATCGGTTCTTTAAGTCTGTAAGTCTCTTTCTATTTTGTAACATTTGTATCATTTCTTTTAGATTCCACATATAAGGAACCTCATAGGGTATTTCTCCTTTTTCAGTTTAGTTCAGTCACTCAATTGTGTCTGACTCTTTGCGACCCCATGAATCGCAGCACACAGGCCTCCCTGTCCGTCACCAACTCCCAGAGTTCACTCAGACTCACGTCCATTGAGTTGGTGATGCCATCCAGCCATCTCATCCTCTGTCGTCCCCTTCTCCTCCTGCCCCCAA
>SJYC01140381.1:0-14542 GCA_006408675.1 Madoqua kirkii
AGCAGAGCCACCAGGGAAGCCCTATTGTTAGTAGATAGATGCTATTTCTTGTTCCTCTTGCTTTCTTCTTTCTCCCTGGAGAATTCCCAGTCCTGTGATTCACCTGTCAAACCTGCACAGGGAATATCTCCTCTGTTTTCTACTTACTGGCTGCATCAGGCACTTGGCGTCCTAATGAATATTGATGCATGTATTTCTGGTTTTGGTTTGAACTGTAAGCCCTAAAGTAGGGAATCCTGTTTTATAGCTTTGAGTCCCTCCCAGCTTGCACAGCATCCCGAACATATTAAATACTCAGTAAATATCTGGTGACACAGAGGACTAATATGTCACCTTAGACTATGGTCTGACACATGTTGAGGTAAAAATACCCCCTTACCCTTCACTCTATATTCTTCTCCTGCCCCTGCTGTTGGTGTTCCCTTATAAAGCCCTCACTTCACCCAAACTGGGGCCGACTACGGTAGCCTAGGCTGGAACAGATTGCTGTGCAAATACTTGGCAAAGTAATAATCTATTTGTGGATAAGCAGAAATTGGCTGTATTCTCAGAGTTATGAACTGTCACTATTAACACCCATGAATCACTAACATCATGGTGGGCCGAGTGATTTTTCTGCGGGCCTATAGGGCATGTTATACTAAAAATGCCACCGTCCATCTGTCTAATTAGTGTCTGTTCCATTGATGTCACAGATATTCAAATGAGCTTTTTCCTTTATGCCAACACATGCAGGGGCTTTATGTAATCCCCAGATCCCTCATTGTGGGTGAGGTTGACGTATCCAATAGTGGCGTGTTGTTGTTTTTTTTTTTCTTTTCGTGGCTTTCAGGACAAGCTGTGGTATGAGACAGAAGTTAAGGAGGAACATTTTAAAAGCCAGTCTAATTCTGAGCTTCTCTTCCTAAGCCAGATCAGTGGCCTCACAGCCTAGAAAAGGAAGCACGGAGGATTAGATGGAGGAGCAGACAGGTTGAATGGCCCTTAACCCAGTAGTATTTCAACCCTTGACATTTCTTTGACTATGCCACTTGACGTCCATCTGCTAAATCACTGGCAGTTTCTCTTGTAGCCAGCTCTACTCCAGGATGTATAGGAAGGGAATTCTGAGAGATGGGACACCAGCTTAGCTAAACTGATACAATCAAAGGCACCACAGATAATAATCTTGGTTAGCACCCTAGAGAAAGAAAGCCCTGGAGGAGAGAAAGAAAATATGAATCATACCTTGAATTGCAAAAGTAACTCTGCCTTCGTAATTGTTAAGCAATGGATAATGCTTTGCGATGATGTGAATATGCTGCTAGTTTCAGCATTTAGCATCTTCCGTTAATCCCTGTCCTTATAAAGGTTATGTTTAGTAAGAAAGTGCTAAAGTATCTTCCAAAGTGTTTGTGCCATCTTGCATTCCCACCACCAGTGAATGGATGTTCCTACTGCTCTGCATCCTTGCCAGTGTTTGGTATTATCAGTGTTTTGGACTTGGACTTTTCTAATAGGTGTGTACTGGTATCTCATCATTTTAATATGCAGTTCCCTCATGATATATGATGTTAAACATCTTTTCATATGCTTGTTTGCCATCTGTATATCTTCTTTGGTGAGGTGTCTGTTCAGAGCTTTTGTCTATTTTAAAATCAAGTTGTTTTCCTATTGAATTTTTTTGTATGTTTTGGATAACTGTCTTTTTTTTTAAAAATGTGTCTTTTGCAAATATTTTTCTCCCTGTCTGTGACTTATCTTCTTGTTCTCTTGACATTTTTTCACAAAGCAGACTTTTTTAAAAATATTAATGAAGTTCAGCTTATTCATTTTTTCATGGGTCATGACTTTGGTGCTGTGTGCAAAAAGTCATCATCAAACCTAAGGTCATCCAGTTTTTCTCCTATGTTATCTCTCAAGAGTTTTATAGTTTTGCATTTTACATTTCCATCTGTGAACTAGTTTGAGTTTCATGAAGGGTGTAAGGTTTATGTGTAGATTTTCATTTTTTCCCATGTGGATGTTCAGTTGTTCCAGCACCATTTGTTAAACGATAATAGTTTTTTCCAACAACAACAAAATTGAGAGATGCTTCAAAGTAAGAAATGAAAAAGTAGGTACTACAACCAACACCAAAACAATCATAAAAGAATACGATGAGCAGCTATATTTCAACAAATTGAACAGATTTTCCTTTGCTTTTTGTAAAGATTAATTGACTATATTATGTGGGTCAGTTTCTGGGCTCTCTATTCTAGTCCATTGATCTAACTAAGATTTCTTTTTTGGAGGGTGTTACTATGAATGGTAATGCATCCTTAATATCAGATTCCACTTGTTCATTGCTTTTATGTAGAAAAGTGATTGACTTTTTCATGTTAACCTTGTATCTCACAACCTTGCTATAATCACTTGTTAGTTTCAGGAGTCAAGTTGATTATTTTGGATTTTTTGTATAGGTGATCTTGTTATCTGGGAACAAAGACGGTTTAATTTTTTCCTTTCAAATACATAATCTCTTCTTTGCTTGTCTTATTGCTTTAGCTAGAACATCCAGAATGATGATGAAAAACAGTGGTGAGAGGAACATCCTTTCCTTGTTCCTAAGGTTACTTTTTGACATTTGCGTTCAATTTTAGGTTTTACTTAAAACAACAACAACAAAAAACTCTGTGCCTATCACTCTTTTTCTTATCCTTTCTACTTCATTCGCATCCACTCTTTCTTAGTAACCATTTGCATTTGTTTCTGATTCATATTTGTGTTTCTTTTTTGTAAAAATAAGCAAATATGTATACTCATTTTTTCCCCTTTATTCTTAAGATGTGGCATACTAGGTCTGTTTTCCCATAGACTCACCAACTGAATGTGTTCTCAAATATTTGAATTTTTGCCATCTTGATAGAAGAGAAATGATACTCATTGTGAGTATAGTTTCAAGTTATAGAAGTTTGAATTTCTCTCATTATGTGAAGTTGAGCATATTGTCATGTGCTAAAACAGGCTCTTTTTTCTTTTTTAAAAAATTGAAGCGTACTTGATTTATAATGTTAATTTCAGGTGTATACCATAGTGATTCAATATTTTTATAGATTATACTCCATTAAAGCTATTATAACATATTGGCTATATTCCTTGTGCTGTACAATATATTGTCACTTGTTTATTTTACACATACAAGTTTGTATCTCTTAATTCCCTCCCCCATCTTGCCCCTCTCTTTCCCTCTCCCTGCTGATAACTACTAGTTTGTTCTCTATGTTTGTGAGTCTGTTTTTGTTACATTCATTCATTTTATTTTTTAGACTCCACATATAACTCATAATGTCCAGTATTTATCTTTCTCTGACTTATTCTGTGAGTGTAATGCCCTCTGGGTCCATCCATGTAGTTGCAAATGGCAAATTTTCATTCTTTTTAATGACTGAGTAATATTTCATTTTGTGTGGATATATGTGTTTGTATGTATGGGCTTCCCTTGTGGCTCAAGTGGCAAAGAATCCGCTTGCAGTGTGGGAGACCTGGGTTCAATCCCTGGGTTGGGAGGATCCCCTGGAGAAGCGAATGGCTACTCACTCCAGTATGTTGGCCTGGAGAATTCCATGTACGTATAGTCCATGGGGTTGCAAAGAATCAGACGTGACTGAGCAACTTTCACTTTCACCTTCATGTGTTTGTATATATTTACATTTATATGTAAGTATGAATAAATGTATATAAATATATATGGATATCTCACATCTTCTTTATCCTCTCATTTGTTAATCAACACTTAGATTGCTTCCATATCTAGTCTATTACTAAATAACGTTGTTATGAATATTGGGGTGTATATATCTTTTCAAATTGGTGTTTTTCATTTTCTTTGGATGTATACCCTGGGTGGAATTGTTGGATTATATGGTAGTTCTATTTTTAGTTTTTTTGAGAAAACTGTTTTCCATCGTGAAAGAGTGAGTAACTCAGTCGTGTCTGACTCTTTGCAGCCCCATGCACTGTATCCTGCCAGGATCCTCTATCCATGGACTTCTTCAGGCAAGAATACTGGAGTGGTATAAATAGTATCTGAATTTACCAGTGATATTGGCCTGTATATTTTCTTTCTTTTCTTTCTTTTTTTTTTTTATAGTGTTGTTTGGTTTTAGTATCCAGACAAAGGGAAATGGCAACCTTGTAAAATAAATAGTGCTCCCTCTTCAATTTTTTGGAATAGTGTGATAAGGACAGATAATAGCTCTTCCTTTTCTGTCTGTTAGAATTCCATCATAACACCATCCAGTCCAGGGCTTTTTGTTTGCTGGGAGTTTTTTGATTATTAATTCAATTTCAGTACTAGTGCTTAGTCCGTCCAAACTGTTTATTTCTCTTCCTGATTCAGTCTTGGAACACTGTATGTTTTTAGAAATTTATCTGTTTCTTCTAGGTTGTCCAATTTGTTGAAATATAACTGTTCATAGTATTATGATTTTTTTTGGTATTGATTGTAATTCCTCCTCTTTCATTTCTTAGTTTGGTTAGGTCCTTTCCCATTTTTTCTTAATGAGCCTGTCTAAAGACATATCAATTTCATTTATTTTTTTCAAAAAACAGACTCTTGGTCTCATTGATCTTTTCTGTTATTTGCTTGGTCTTTACTTTTTCCTCTCTGATAATTATTATTTCCTTTCTTTTGCTGATGTTGGGCTTCATTTGTTCTTCCTTTTCTTATTCCTTAGATGGTAGGTTAGATTGCTTATTTGAGATTTTTCTTTTTTCTTAAGGAAGGCCTGTATTGCTGCATGCTTCCCTCTTAGATCTGCTTTCATGGCATCCCATAGTTTTTGAAAAACTATGTTTTTATTTTCATTTATCTCAAGGTATTTTCCAATTTCCTCTTTGATTTCTTCATTGACCCATTGTCTTCTTTTTTAGTATCATGTTGTTTAGTCTGCATGTGTGTGTCCTTTTCCTGTTTATTCTGTGCTGATTTCTAGTTTCATACTATTGTGATCGGAAAAATGCTTGATATAATTTCTAATTTTCTTAATTTGTTGAGGCTTGTTTTGTGGCCTAGCATATAATCTATCCTGAAGAGTGTTCCATGTGAACTTGAAATGAATGTGTATTCTGCTGTTTATGGATGGGCTGTTCTATAGACAGGTATTAAGTCCAGCTTTCTTAATATGTCATTTAAGACTAATTGATTTTCTGTCTGGATGATCTGTCCACTGATGCAAGTAAGGTGTTAAAATCCCCTACTATTATTGTATCATTGTCAGTTTCTCTCTGTTTGTAGGGGGAAAATGCAATCTTTAAGTGTGACATGCAAACTCCTTGATGATCTGTTCCATGTTTGGATTGGTTTTAGTCTTTCATCCCTATATACCCCCTGCTTTACTCCAAATATTTCCTTTTTCTTTTCCTATCCTTCTGATTCATGCCTCTAATTTTTTGTTCTCAATTCCTTCCTTTTGGAATCTCTTTCCCTTCATCATGAGAAAACTTCTACTCCTCCTTCAAAGCTCAGCTCAAATAGCATCTTCTTGATAAAGTCTTCTCTTTCCCAATAGAGCTACTCATTACTCTGGATTCTTATACAATTTTGCAGCTCTAACTCCAACAATAGTGTTCACCTGTCTGTGCTACAATTACATATTTTTTAGTCTATCTCTACTACTCTCTGAGATAAGCAACTTAAAAAATATATATATCTGTCCCTCATTTCAAGCACTGTGCCAGTTATATTGTTGTTGTTCAGTCAGTCATGTCCAACCCTTTGTGACTCCATGGACTGCAGCATACCAGGCTTCCCTCTCCTTCACCATCTTCTGGAGATTGCTGAAACTCATGTCCATTGAGTTGGTGATGCCATCCGACCATCTGATCTTCCGTCATCCCCTTCTCTTCTGCCTTCAGTCTTTCCCAGCATCACGGTCTTTTCTAAAGAGTCAGCTCTTTGCATCAGGTGGCTGAAGTATTGGAGCTTCAGCTTTAGCATCAGTCCTTCCAATGAATATTCAGGATTGATTTCCTTTAGGAGGGACTGGTTTGATTTCCTTTCAGTCCAAGGAATTCTCAGAGTCTTCTCCAATGCCACAGTTCAAAAACATCTGGTGCTCAGCCTTCTTTACGGTCCAACTTTCACATCCATACATGACTACTGAATAAACCATAGCTTTGACTAGATGGATCTTTGTTGGCAAAGTAATATCTCTGCTTTTTATTATGTTGTCTAGGTTTGTCACAGCTTTCCTTCCAAGGAACAAGTGTCTTTTAATTTCATGGCTGCAGTCAAATCTGCAGTGATCCTGGAGTCCAAGAAAATTAAGTCTGTCACTGTTTCCATTGTTTCCCCATCTATTTGCCATGAAGTGATGGGGCTGATGTGCCAGTTATATAGTGAATGCTAAATGAATTTTTGCCTAATAAACAAATAAGTAGAATTTCACTCCTGCTGTTTTTTCTGCTGATATAAAATTTGATATTTGCTCCTCTGGCTTTCCCTTTTTCTAGGACACTAAATGTATAGATTTAGTAGCTCAGTAATTATGACTGGGTTTATGAGAGTTTCACAGCTTACCACAACCCAATCTTCTAAGCTAGTTTCCTTCAGCAAATCATGAACCATACAGTTATGGAATCTTAAAGCTGGAAGGGATGTTGAAGAATCATTTGACCCTTCTTTTCCCCTCAAGATAGGACTTCAGCTTCTGGCCCATAGTAAGTAGGAGAGAAGACTGTGTGATTTTAGATTTCAGAATCAGCTGAGTACACACTTCTCTTTTCAAGTATGTGTTCAGTAGTACCTGAAATAAGTCACTGTGATTTTGGGCAAGATAGGTTATAGGGGTGACATGGATTGAACTTTAAGGTAACAAAGTAGATATTTCTTTCCAAGTCAGACAAAGTACAAACATTTTGTCTCCAGCACTGTCCAATCCACAAGTCTTTTTAAATGACATAACTAAAAATGTCAAAGAGCACAGCTGAGGGTTTCTCACCTGCCTATCCCTTTTCATCATCTGGGTTCCTGCCCTCCTAATACATAATAAAATCACATTTTATAATTGTAATAGTCATCATGACGATTAAATACTAAGCCATCATGTCACCCATCCTAATACAATTCAAATGAAAACTGACATTTGACTCCCATGCCCCAAAGCTCTTCAAGATAGGATTTCTTCCCTATTATCTAAGAAAGACTTATTGAACTATTAAAAAAGTAGTAGTCTCCCTACCTTCTGAATCAATTTTTATGTATTTTTTTTTCTGTCCTCTGCTCCCTTCAATATAGACAGGGAACTGTCTTTGCAGTCTGGAGTGGGGATGACACTCATACAGTGGGGAACATCTGTTAACTCCTTTAACCTTTAAGTTGGCTGTACTCACTCTGAAGAGCAGCACAACCTGGAAAACTGCCTGGAGAGTGCACATTGAGATTTTCATTCAATTTGGGGTATAATTGATTCAAACAGCCACTGGGGCAGATACTAGAGGTAGGGCATGGTCATGCCTTCATGGAGGTAATTTTCTACTAGGGGAGCAGAAAAATAAAGCAAATGGATAGATAAAAAATAACAATTTTAAAGTGACATGAAGGAAGCAATAAGAGGGTGAATGGGAGAATAGTATAGGTGACTCATTTTTGAGAGTTTGGGCCAGAGAAGGCCTCCCTGGGGAGGTGATATTTTACACTGAGATGTGAAGGATAGGAAGAGAGCAGCCAGCTAAAGAGTAGGACAAAAACTCTCCAAGGATATGGAAGAGAAGATGCAAAGAATATGGCAGCAATGATTTTGGCTTTTTAAAAGGTATTGAAGGAAAGGAAAATAGTGAGACTGAAGCCTAATGACCAAGGAAGAGAGTGAACAAAGCCAGCTATGCTTGAAGAGGCAGGCAGGGTTCAGATCAAGCAGCCTTGGGGCTACTGTTGCAATCTGTATTCCGTTCTGAGGGTAGGGTTTTATGCGACTCTAGTGACCTTTTGAGAAGATCACTTTTGGGAACTTCCCTAGTGGTCCAGGGGTTGGGACTTTGCCTTCCAATGCAGGGGGTGCCGTTTCCATCCCTGGTTGGGGAGCTGAGATCCCACATGCCTCTGGTCAAAAAACCAAAACAGCAAACAGAAACAACATTGTAACAAACTTAATAAAGACTTAAAAAAAAATCACTTTCAATGCCCTAAAGGAGAATAAATTGGGGGCAGGATTGGAAAGGAGACAGACCAGTAAGGGACTGTGTGTAACTGGGGACAGGTCCTGGGAGCTTGTTTGAGGACCATGGCGGCAAAGATGGTTCAAGAACTACTTAGGTTGTGAAAGTAGTTGGGTCTTAGAGATAGAATCGATATTATGGGAGGAGAAAAAGAGAGGAATCAGATAGTTTCCAGATTTCTCCACACTTGAGCAGTTTGGTAGATGATGGTACTTTAATAAGAATAATCATTTTTATTAAATTACACATAGATACATATTTTTTAAAATCAAGCAATACTAAAATAAAAAGTATGACTGTGCCAGTCCCCTCCCCACAGAGTTGTTCCCCAGAAACATTATCTTTAATTAGCCATTCTCTCTAAGTTCCTAGATAGTATCAGTGATCAGTATTTTCCTTAAATGTCTATTGAACCTTGGTGTTGACATTCAAGAGAGAGACCCTAGTGCATGGATTAAAGCTCTGTGTGCATGGCTGGCTTTGCTCTTAGTGACTAGGAGGCCCCTCAGGAGAGGAAATGGACAGTGAACTGGTCCTGTATCAGTGTCTGAAGGTGGTTTCTGTGGGGCCGCTCAGTTTTTCCAGGGAAGAAAATTCCAGTCTCTTGTCTGGAAACTCGCCTTTGACTCTTATTGTTCTGGGAGCATGGCAGGTGGAAGAGGCTGGGTCTGCTTCCTGCCACAGCACATGCAGATTTTTTCTTAATTACCTTATTTTTAGGACTTTCCTGTGGTCCGGTGGTTAAGCCTCTGTGCTTGCAATGCAGGGGGCATGGGTTCAATCCCTGGTTGGGAGAACTGAGATTCTGCACGCTGCACAGTGCAAGCCGAAACAATTGCTTGATTTTCAGATCTGAATCTTACACTTGCCCTCCTCTGTGACTGGTGTCCAGAGGTGGCAAGCTTCAGTTTCTCCAAAGGCTAAACCTCTAGTCTCCTAGCTGATTGAGAAAAAGGTTCTCTGATCACTTTTATCTTGAGGATGGAGGGGTGAGGAAAAATCAAGAAAACTGCTTTTGAATACATGATGAGATACGAATGAAGAGAGCTGTGAAGTGTGAAGGTGGGTGGAAGTTCGGGGGCTCTTTGAGAAGCTCTCTTTGGATGGATTTGCCTGAGCCATCAGCACTAGAAGATATTTGAGACCATGAAAATAGATGCTGTCATTTGGGAGAGTATAGAAAAAGGTGAGAGGTGGGTATAGGTCCCAGTCCTGAGGTGCCTGAGCAGGGAGCTTGTGGGCCAGGAATGAAAGATCTGGGGAGGGAGGGAATCCTCAATTTGTTTGGGAAAAAACTGATAACCGAGAACCCAGGTCCACTAAGACATGAATGGATAAAGCAAATACTGTATATACAACAATGGAATACTGTGAGCCTTGAGAAGGAATTCTGACGTTCTGATGCGTGGTACAACATGTATCAACTTTGAAGACATTATGTTCCATGAAACAAATGAGACACAAATAGAACAATTACTGTATGATTCCACTTATATGAAATATCTAGCAGAGAAGGCAATGGCACCCCACTCCAGTACTCTTGCCTGGAAAATCCCATGGGCGGAGGAGCCTGGAAGGCTGCAGTCCATGGGGTTGCGAAGAGTCGAACAAGACTGAGCTACTTCACTTTCATGCATTGGAGAAGGAAATGGCAACCCACTGCAGTGTTCTTGCCTGGAGAATCCCAGGGATGCGGGAGCCTGGTGGGCTGCCTTCTACGGGGTCGCATGGAGTTGGACACGACTGAAGTGACTTAGCAGCAGCAGCAGCAGCGGCAATGTAGTCAAATTTATGGATACTTAAAGTAGAAAATGTAGTTGCCAGGTTCAGGGAGTGAGGTATGGGGAATTCATTTTTAATGGGTGTATAGTTTCATTTTTAGATGATAAAAAGGTTCCAGAGATGACTTGGTGATGGTTGTATACCCATTGAATATACTTAATGCCATTGAACTGTATACTTCAAAATGGTTAAAACGGTGTATTTCATGTTATATATATTTTACCACAATTTAAAAAATAAGAAGAAAATTAGAAAGTGTTAGTTAAGAGCACCAATAAAATAAAGCAGAGTGATAAAAAAAAAAACCCACCCATATTTTAGATTCCACATGTGAGTGATATCATATGGTATTTGTCTTTCTCTTTCTGACTTCACTTGGTATGATAATCTCTAGTTGTGTTCATGTTGCTGCGAATGATATTTTATGAAATGAACCTATCTACAAGACAGAAACAGACTCACAGATACAGAGCAGACTTTCATTTGGTAGGTGGGAGCAGGGCAGGGAAAGGCAAGGATCGAGAATTTGGGATTAGTACATGTAAACGATTGCATTTAGAATGGATAAACACCACGGTCCTAATATATGGCACAGGGAACTATATCCAATCTCCTGGGAGAAACCATAATGGAAAACAATATAAGAAAATGTATATGACATTCCCTGGTGGCCCAGTGGTTGAGAGTCTGCCTGCCAGTGCAAGAGATGTGTGTCCAATCCCTGGTATAGGAAGATTCCACATGGCGAGGGACAACCAAGCCCGTGTGCCTCAATTACTGAGCCTATGCTCCGCAACAAGAGAAGGCGCCACAACGAGAAACCCGTGCACCACAAGGAAGAATAACCCCGCTTGCCACAGCTAGAGAAAGCTCGTGTGCAGCAAGGAAGACCAGTGTGGCCAAAAATGAAATAATGTTAAAATGTGTACATATGTATGACTGAATCACTTTCAAAGTGTAAATCAGCTATATTTCCCTTAAAAAATTACCCCAAACAAGTACTGAGAGGTCTCAGAGCCCTGTAAACCTGTCTTGATTGAGGCTCTTCCTCTTTCCCCTCCCCTGCCTTGCCCACCCTTACCTGGGGTCTTTGTCTAGTGCTTTTGAAGGTGGGTGTGGTGAGGGAAGAAAGAAAGTAGATAGGGCTGGACAGGACATAGGTTGAAGAATAAACATCTGGGGAAGGTGCATGTGTGGAGAGAGAAGAAATGTAGGAGAGACAGAGACTGAGGGAGAAAAACTGCTTCTAGAGGTGTGACAGGGAGGCAAGAGGACAAAGGCAGGCCGGTGTCTCATTGTCCTGGGCCTGCTTCACGCCCACATGACAAGGACTCAGGATGTAGGTGGTACAGAGCTCAGCCACACGGCTGGATATGGTCCAGGTAAAGTCCATGGAAACAGTATCTGTCTGTGCCTGTAGAACCTGATTCTGTAAATGAATCAAATGCTACAAATGAATAAAATATATTCACTCATGTGAGGGCGTATGCAACCATAATGTCTCTTAAAAATTTTTTTTCAATTGGAATATAATTGCTTTACAATGTTATGTTAGTTTCTGTTGTACAACCAAGTGAATCAGCTATATGTATGGATGTGAGAATTGAATGGTAAAGAAAGCTGAGCACCGAAGAACCGATGCTTTCAGGCTGTGGTGCTGGAGAAGACTCTTGAGAGTCCCTTGGACAACAAGGAGATCAAAATAGTCAATTCTAAAGTAAATTAACCCTGAATATTCATTGGAAGGACTGATGCTGAAGCTCTAATAATTTGGCCACCTAATGCAGAGAGCTAATTCATTGGAAAAGACCCTGTGCTTGGAAAAATAGAGGGCAGGAGAAGGGGATGACAGAGGATGAGATGGTTGGCTGGCATCACCCACTGAATGGACATGAGTCTGAGCAAACTCCAGGAACTGTGAAGGACAGGGAAGCCTGGCGTGTTGCAGTCCATGGGGTTGCAAAGAGTCAGACATGATTGAGCAACTAAACAACAACAACAAATACATATCTCGCCTCCCTCTCACCCCACCCCTCACCCTACCTCCCCTGGTCGTTGCAGAGCCCTGAGCTGGTTGGCCTGTGCTGTACAGCAGCTTCCCACCAGCAATCTAGTCTACACATGGCAGTGTATTTATGCCAATGCTCCTTTCCCAATTCATCCCACCCTCACCTTCCTCTGTGACCACCTGTCCATTCTCTACGTCTGTGTCTCCATTTTTGCCTTACAAACAAGTTCATTTGTACCATTTTTCTAGAGTCTACATGTATAAGTTAATAGGCAATATTTGTTTTTCTCTTTCTCACTTCACTCTGTATGACAGACTCTAGTCCATCCACATCTCTAAAAATGACCCAGTTTTGTTCCCTTTTGTGGCTGAGTAGTACTTCATTGTATATATGTCCCATTTCTTTATCCATCCATCTGTTGATGGACATTTAAGTTGTTTCAGTGTCCTGGCTATTTAAATAATGCTTCTTAGATGATGCATCTTTGTGTAGAAAGAATATGCATGGAGGTATCTTAACTACGTCACTACTTCAAACTCTCAAGGAAAATGCAAGGGAAATATAGTCTTGCTTTATGGCACACAGGAAACACTTAAAATAGATCCATGACTTTGCTAAAAACACTTATAATACCGTATAACAGGTAGTACTTGATTATTTAGAGAAATAGGAAATAAAGGTAGGCTGCAAGAAGAAAGGGGCTTCCAAGATGGGGTAGTGATAACCTGCTTGCCCATGCAGGAGATGTGGATTCAATCCCTGGGTCAGGAAGATCCCCTGGAGAAGGGAATGGCAACCCACTCCAGTGTTCTTGCCTGGGAAATCCCATGGACAGAGGAGCCTGGGGGACTACATTCCATGGGGTCTCAAAGAGTCAGACACAACTTAATAAACAACAACAGCTGAATATATTACATCCTTAGTATTTATTTCTCCTAAACTGGTTTTTTGCATCTGTAGACCACCTTCATCCAATTCCCTTTACCCCAGCCCACGCTTCTGGTAACCATTCATCTGTTCTCTGTTTCTATGGGTTGGTTTATTTGATCATTTTTGAAGTATAATTGATCTACAACACTATGTTAGTTCCTATACACAATTTATAATTTGGCATTCCCATACTTTTCAAAATTACTACCACAGTAAGTCTAGTATAGGTCTAGTTATGATATGTCACCATACAAAATATTATACAATTTTTGACTATAGTCCCAGACTCGACATTTCTTCCCCATAGCTCACTTATTTTGCTACTGGAACTTGTGTCTCTTAATCTCTCTTGCCCGCCCCCCACCCTGCCACCTACCTCCCCGCTGGCAGCCTATTTGTCTTTGTAACTATAACTCTGTGACTGTTCTATTTGTTCCATTGTTTTGCTTCTAGATTCCACATGTAAATGAAATTGTAATGATATTTATCTTAGACTTATTTCACTTAGCAAAATACACTTTATGTTCTGGTATGTTGTCACAAATGGCAGGATTTCCTTTTTATGTCTGAGTAATATTTGTGTTGTGTGTGTCCTGCGCACACGCATCTTCTTTACCCATTCATCTTTCGATGGTCATTTGGGTTGCTCTCATATCATGCTGCAGTGAACATAGGGGTACATATATCTTTTCTAATTAGTGTTTTGCTTTCATTGGATAAAAACCCCATATGCTGGATCATATGATAGTTTAATTTTAAATTTTTTGAGGAACCTCCATACCATTTTCCGTAGTTGCTGCACCAATTTACGTTCCCAGGGTGTGTCAGGGTTCCTTTTCCTCCAGACCCTCACCAACACTTGTTTGTCTTTTTGAGAATATCACCCTGACAGGTGAGAGGTAATTATCTCATTGTGGTTTTGCTTTGCATTTCCCTGACGATTAGTGGTATTAAACATCTTTTCATGTGCCCATTGGCCATCTGTATGTCTGCTCTGGAAAAATGTCCATTTAATGTTGTCATATTGTTCAGGCTTTACTTTAAGGTTTCTGAGTTCCATGATATTCTTAGCGTGTCAGTTAGGATTTCAAATATGACAGAACTACAGGAAATGGAAGTCTGAACACAGTGGCTCAAGTAACTAGGATGTGTGTGTGTGGAGGGGTGTGTGTGTGTGTGTGTCATGGTGGGAAGTCTAGGGATAGGTGGCTGTTACCACCGGTTCTACCGTTTAGCCATTTCAGGTCCAATGCCTCTTACTTTCTTGATCTTTCCCTTCTGTTCCCAAGAGGATTTCTTTAGGACTAGCCTTTCAAAGGACATAGGTACCGGCATGTTTTATAATATTTTTATTGGAACAGTTAGAATTTTTCCCAGCAGATTTCTAGCAAAGTCTTAGTGGCTGAGACCAGTCACACAATCATCATAGCTGTAAGGGAGGCTAGGAAAGTGGAGAACAGGACTGTCGTCATGACCCATCTTTGCAGGCTGAGCCTCTTGCCATCCTGAGAAGAATTAGGGTTGTATTTACCTGGAAAGAAATACTGCTGCTGCTGCTGCTGCTGCTAAGTTGCTTCAGTTGTGTCCGACTCTGTGCGACCCCATAGACGGCAGCCCACCAGGCTCCGCCATCCCTGGGATTC